>JAOEHQ010028460.1:0-13545 GCA_025447715.1 Asclepias incarnata
GAATATTAGGGTTCTTATTTTATGTTCATAGTTATAGGTTCAATTGTGAAAACATAGATCATGTTTTAGGTTGCATGTTCCCTTAAAAGTTTAAGTTTGTTTGCAATGCCTAAAACCCATCACTATTTAGGAGCTAAAATCAATAAATTGGCTAAAAATTGTAATAAGTAAAGTGGTAATGTTCGGGTTTGATTCGCAAGACAAGAAACAATGCCAAGTGATTAGAGGTCAAGACCATAGCCACAATTCTCGCTTTGTGAATTAATTAAACTTTGTGCTTTTTGGTGGAGAGCTGATTAACAGGCACGCACAGAACACCCAATTCCAATTTCCATTTCATTTGGTGAAGATTTATTATATCGTTAGACTTTTTGACCGAGCCACCATCTCACACGACACAGTATAATTAATTTGCATCTTTGCACTTTTGACCAACTAGTAAACCACTCCCCACATGGCCACATCACGCACTCCCACTTAATTATTTTTCTTTTGATGCATACTGTGGTTGAAAAAAATAAAAATTGAGTCCCACATTTACAATATATATATATATATATATATATTTTCTATGGCTGGATATTTGATGGCCCACAATTTCTTTCACATATGCCTTACGCATCCAGCCGAACCCCATAAATTTATTTTGATGAGCCCATTTATTTGTTGGTTTTTGGCCGGCTAAGACTACAACATGACTACAGAAGAGATCCTCATTTTTATTATGTAGTGTTGGGGATTTAAGGGAACAGCGAGTAGCAGCAGCCAGAAGGAACACACATTTTTAATTTTATACACACTCATCCCTCTTTACATTTTTTCACACACTCCATCATCCACCATCTTCATCACAAAACACTAAGTTGATCTTGAGCAACAGGCAATCCATCTCGCAAGATGATCCAAGACATCAACACGAATTAAACAAACCAAAAGAGTACACGCTCTAATTACCTGGACCTGAAAAGCATAAAAGTTTAAATGTCAACTACAAAAGTAGTTGGTGAGTTCACAATTCATTTTTTTGTACCAAAAACCATAGTTTCCAAACCTGTTAATATCATTAAACAAAATACCATTTATACATTATCAATTATTGCTTATCCTGAGCCCACTACGAAACCGATTAACCAAACTGCCCCAAATCATCAACAAATCATACTCTATCGCTAGCATGATAATCAACAAGATATTATGCACTCACAGGAACCAGCTTGAGTGACGGTCAAACAACCCTAATAGCGCTATCAGGGCCGGCCCATTAGTTTAATATGGTTAGGCACGGGCCTAAGGCCCACAATAGTTAGGGCCCCTAAAATTTTAGTCTATGTATTATGTGTTTGTGTTAGGGTGGACCGGTAGAGCAGCGAACAAACATAACAGCCGCTCCCTCTTTGCCTCTATGAACATACCGCGAGTCTCTTCATTCTCCAAGCATCACTTTTTTTGAAAATCTAAGCTATTCATTACTCTCCTAGTCTGAAAATGGCATTCGAATTTATAATCCTTTGCAGGCAAAAATCTCTTCAAGGCTGAAAAGTTAACCCTTTGAGTCCATATATATATACAGGTAGGTCTACAATGTATAAAAAATAACTTGCTTGAATATGCATGTTTGAATTAGTTTCTGTTTTGATTTCGCATCTTTCTTCTTTTTTTTTTTTCTTTTTTTTTTTTTTGAAAATGAGATTTAACAAAAGTTAGAGTATGCAGTGGCCTTAAATTTTTTATTATTATTGCTAATAGTTTTATGCTTAAATAAACTATAATTTTTGTTGGTATAATGCAAATAGGTTTATGCTTAATTTCATTCTTACCCGAGCCTGTGTTACTACCAATAGATAATGATGATATAGCTGCAGCACAATGGCTCGGGTCTGAAGGTTTAATCGAATAAACCAGCCCGTTTGACCCGTTACCCATTTTGATCTTATATTCCATTGTGACCCAACCTCCCAACTCACTTGTTTGTCACTTGTTGCTTTCTCATAACTGACTTGTTCATAGATAAAGATGCAAGGATCTGACAGAAACATAAAAAGAGCAAGCAGAAGGATTAGTGAGGTTGTTGTGAGTTTCATTATGGAACAAGTTGCTGATTTCTATATACATCACCCTTATAGAATTATAAAAACAAACGGACTTTTTTTGAAGTTACTGAAAATATGTATACTAGGCCCCCAAATTTGTTCTAGCCTAAAGCCCCCAAATTTGTTAAGCCGGCCCTGAGCGCTATCCATACTATCCATGGTTCAATTGTAGCCACTATGATTGAATTAATAGTAGAGGAGGGGACTTGCGATAGTGCTTAGGTTCATTAAGCAATAACATCATCATAACATAATACCATCATCATTTCATATCGTATAAACATCATTTCATATCATGGTATCATCATTTCAAATAGTAAAAACCATCATTTCGTAAATACCAACATTTCATATCATAAAAACATTCATTTCATCAAAAAAATTATTATGCTTTCCAGCCCCCGCACAAAACGGTTAAAAATAGAACATGGGCAATGAACTCACCTGACAGCACAAACACAACACACAACATAATACAAGTATGAACATGTCAACAATACACGACCACCAGATCCTATCATCATAAACACAAATGAGGTTATCGCCTCACAAATAATCCTATGTTTAATAATTTGTACCTAAGGAAATGCCATTATAAGGTTCAAGTCCAATTAAAGTCACTTGTCAAAACTCGTTAATCAAATTTACCCTTTTAGTCCCATCATGAACAAAACCGTTAACATTTGAGAAATTGACACATTTAGTCCCGCACAAAGATATTCATTACAAAAATAGTCCTCACGAAGACGTTTAACTCACGAACTTATCAAAGCTCACGAAGATGTTGAACACCTTCATGAGAACAAAACAACTTACGAAGATAAAAATAGCTTACGAACATAATCCAACTCACGAAGATGAGAAACATCTTCGTGAAAGCAAAACAGTTTACGAAGATAACATAACTCATGAACATGTTGAACATCTTCATGAGAAGAAAACAAAACCCTAACATACAAAGATGTTGAACATCTTCGTAAGAAATTCACCATTTTTTATTCCAAGTCGAAAAACCAAATTAAAAAAAAACAAAATCACATTTTCATCATCATTATAAGCATATAATCATTAATAAAGACTTGATTTTATACAATTTACATCAAAAGAACACGTTTAAGAACAACTTCGTGAGTACCACACCACGAACATCTTTGTGGGAGACAATTTCGAACAATTTACATGATTTTGCAAGAAATTCATTTAGAATTCAAAGTGAAACATAAATATACCTCAATTACAACAACTTTTAATCACGAAAATGACTTGTTCTTGACCTCAATTCCGTACACGAAGATGTTTGAAGAACTAGAGAGAAATACATACACTTACACCTTAATTTGAAGATACAATTGATTAAATTTCCAACAAAATTCGGTTTTGTTAATGGATTCATGACTCAACAATAACAAATGTGGTGGCAAATCTTAAGCTTAAACACTTGTAATCCACTAGGTTTTCATAAACAATTTAATTAAACTAGTTAGTGGAATTTAACATAGCATTAGGACCAAATTTGTAATAAAAGTGAACGATTCAATGGCATTCCGTTAGTTTCTAAAGACAATTGTTAAACATTCTAAGTCCAAGACTCGAGTTTCCAACAAACAAAACACTTGAGAATACACGCATTGAACATAACTAAACGACAGGACAAGGTCCGATAAACTAAAAGCTCACGTTCTATAATAAAATAAAAAAACGTATGAATAACATCAAGTACAAGACTCGTGACGGTTGTCACAATTTCCATCTTAAAGATCGAAGATTCGGGGCTTGGGCTAGTTGGAGATTGAAGAAGCGGTTTTTACTTTCATCCATTTTTCAACTAGAGATAAAGTTGTAATTCTATTACTCTTTTCATTTATTGTAAACAAACATGATTTTTTATGATTTATATTAGAGAAAATTACATTTTTGGCCACTCAACTTGACACGTTTTAAACCTTTTTCCCTTAAGCTAAAAATATCAATTTTGAACCCCGAAGTTGGTCATATTTTTCAATCTTTACTCCGTGACCAAACACCGTCTATTTTTGCCCCGTTAAGTGCCCTACGTGACAAACACGTGAGGGCATTATCGTCTTTTCAAAATTAAACCGCATATATCTTACATCTGAAAAAACAAATGACATCTTAGTTACCCCGTATTTTTACCATTGCCTTTAGAGTAAAGGTTGTAGAGGTAAAATATTAAGGGTTAATGGCTTCAATATGTATCTAACTATACTTTAATGTCTATAGTATGTATTCAACTATAATCGTGTTTGTTGCAGGTATTTAACTTACAAACTTTTAACATTGTATGTACCTGGGTATATGTGACATCCACATACGCTGTCATGTCGAGTGTCAGGTTGTCAGTTTGCAAGCTGAGGGACCAAAAATGTAATTTTCTCTTTATATTATGATTATTTGTGTTTGTGTTATGATGATGATTTATGAGTCGTTGGATTAGTGTTTAACTAGGCATTATGATGAATCCCATTTAGTGGTGATAATGTTTAATTGATAGTTGAAAATTTGATTAATTGTGATTCGGGAAAACATTGACTTTTAGAGTCAAACTTTGACTAGTCAATAAATTAGGATAACATGATATATATGAGTGCATTGCAATTGAACTATTGGATGGACTTGTATATGTTGGTGATTATTGACCATGGTGTTTATGAACGTAAAGCCATATGTTGCTTTTGGAGTTGGTTAGTTAAATAAGATTTAAAAATTAATAAGTTGTAATTGCATTATAAGATGAACATCAACATGTTTTTACAATTTGTTAGCTTGGATTGGATACATAAAGAGACACCAACTTGTACTTTGATCCAAAGTCTTCTGTCGTAGATAACCGTCTAGGTAAATGAGTTGGATAATTAAGTCACGTCATTTCTTAAGTAAAGATCGATATTTCCAAGTTATAATTAATCAACCGGCATATATCTTTATTTTAATCAACCATGGTTATTATGAGATAGGAGGATTCTGCCTAGCTAAGCACTTGTGTGGATTATTGATTGTGTTATTTGCTTTAATTGTCTTTTTCATTTCCATTTAAACTTTCTTAATTAAAATCGATCTTTTAAAACCTTTTTATAAATTAACAAAAGTACATTTCAAACCCAAATAATTCACATAAAGTTTTCAATTCATTAACCTCTTGCCGACAACTCCGATCATTACTTACTACTTGCTACGGGTGGGATGAATATATTTCACCTCATTCTCAGTAAGTAGTACAGTTTTGTCCATTTTCAATTTCATTTTGCATTGCCTATCACTTTCCACATCCCCTTTATTGGTTGAGGACCATTAGTGTATTACTACACGTCTTTGGCCGCTCGTCAATTCTACTTAATTTTGCGTTGTTATTTTAGGAGGATATGTTAGGAGGATTAATCATTTTAAATGAAGGATTAAATGGAACTAAATTCATACCGTATATAAGAAGAGACTTTTTTTTTTAACATATACATGTACCTTAAAGGTGATATATAATGTTTTTCAAAATAAACACATTTCAATAAGAAAGGTGTAATAGATCTTTAAGATAGTTAATTTATTTAATGATCAGATATTTAATATAATTATAATTATATGATAATTAAGGGGCTAAACCTAAGTTAGTTACATAAATTAATGACGAGGTGGATAAAAAAATTATTGAGTAAGATAAAAGTAGTTGAACAGGATGATGGTATGGATAAATGATGATTTGTATAAACTAGATTGACAAGTAATTAGATAGATTTCTCAGGAACCTATAAATGTGTTATCCATTTCAGAAAGTTTTTATAAATGGCCGGGCATCGAGTGGATTGATGGTGGGTTCATTGAAAAAGCCGAGCAAGACAGAAATTAAGAAAACAAATCCTACCACATTAGGTTCAGTTTACAAAATACTCGTATATAGATATAGATATAGACTAGTTATCATTATATTACATAACATTGGTTTTCTTACTTTCTTTTCTAAGAAAGCAATGACGGAATAAGCAAGTGAAACCATAAGGTTCAGTTTACAAAATATATAGATATAGATATAGACTAGTTACTATTTTACATAACATGGCAACCCAGGAACTCCTCCGTGATTATCGTTTTGGTTATATCTTATCAGACATTGATTTTAGCTCGAGAATGGCCTTGAAATTCCTGGAACTGCTCGGTGATGCCCAAATGTGCCATGAGAAGCCAAACATGAGTCAGGAACTCCCCTCCTTTCCCAAGATGCTGCTTATGGTGAATTCCTCTACAGTGAGTAGCAGCATAGCCTAGAATCTCGATCCATACTTGACTTATGACTTTCCACATGCGCTCAATTCCCATCTCTTTCAAAGCTAAAGCAAGCCTGCAACCATCAGAAAGGGCTGATTTGGATCGACCATCCTTCACTTTACGAGGTAAAACTTCCATGCAGTTAACTTCAATCAACTTTGTGCAGGCTTCAACCTTTGCTGTTTTAGGACCTTTTTCTTTAAAGAAATGCATGGCTTCGGCACAGGTGTCACGATACCTAACCATGCCAATACCTGCTGGCAACATCCAAGGGTATGTGACAAGAAGATACAACAGATAGTCAGATATGTGTTTGCTTTCCTTACGACATGTGTAAATGTCACCATCTTCTTGATTGTCAAGTTCTGAGTAATAGCAAAGACTGGTAGCAATGTGCCATATAAGAATGCTCTGATCAAATTCCACTTTAGTGGTACTCCATAGAAGAGAGTCACACTCATTCTTTTGTAGAGAAAAACTACCTTTATGAGAACATAACTCTTTGGGAGAAAAGTTGAAAACCATAAGCTCGCGAAAATGGCTGTAAATCAGATGTTTTAAGTTGTCAGAAACTTTGCTAAGGGATTTATAACGGTGCTTTACACAAATAAAATCTATCCCAAAGAATTTCTGAATCTTTAAACAAGTCGCAGGCTTCTCCTCGATGGCAACACTAAGCAGGTCAAACTGTCCAATGGAACCGGACCACCTTCGTTTAGTCGGGTGCTTCAAGAATGGGAATACAAGGATGTTTCTGGTGAGGTCACGTTGGCTCAACCAATTGTCGGTCCAATCAGAGCAGAGCATGGTAATAACGGAAAATATTTCCATGAAGATAGCTAGACCAACTAATAGGTGAGTAATCACAATGTCAATGGAGGAGTAATAATCCATATCATGGAAAATATAGAAGCACACCAGTACCATTAGAAGAAAGAAAAAACTAGTGAGGCGAAGCATGAGACCCATCAATGTATACACCGCATTTGCCTTAGTGTAAAGCATGTCAAATGCAAATCCAAGTTCAATCTCAACAATGTGAAATGCATCATCTGATCTAAGATGGTGGAAGTAGGATCGGCTACCATCTCTATCTTCAAACGTGAGAATGAGATCTTCAAAAAGCAGCTTGAATGTTTGAAATAGATCATAAGCGTCAGAAATCACCGTACCTGATCCTTTATTACCGGTTTGAAATAGGGTCTCAGGTACCTCATCATCCAGGATTTTCTGATGATTAGGACCTGGGTCAGGAGGACTGAGCATCGAGTTACGGAGATACCCAGTATTCGCTAACCGCAGAGCCTGAATACGTTCAGAACATTTGACGAAACCAGCTAGGTAAACCAATATGCTTAGTTGAGGGAGATAGGAATACCCAGGCCAGGACTGCAAGAGGATATAGAGAGCTACAACTGATAGAAACACCATCTCAACAAAGTATCTTAAATAAAGCTCGCTATCTTCCAATGCAAAGGCGGTAATAGAATCTGGACCACCAAGGTGAAGGAAAAGGAATGGTGCCCAAAAAGACATGAGCTCACTTGTGTTTAGTCTGTGAGGTTGCGCAACAGGAGGAGTTGGTTCAGATTTACTTTGGGTAATCATACCAAGAGCTGCTGGTACCACAGAGTATGCGAATAAGCAAGTACACCAGAGACCCATTCTCACAGGTGTTCTCCAGTTGTATTTCCGAATGTAACCTAGTAAAGATAAGGCGATCTGTGAAATAAGGCTGATCAAAATCAATCCACGCAGTACCCATTCGTTCCACACATTCTTATCATCACCTGGCACCACTTGGAATATATTTATGTGATCTGCAAGCGAAATCAAACCTGGAAGTGGAAAGAAGTTGATAAACATGCTTTGTTTTGTAGAAGTGAAAATCAAGCAAAATCAAACATAGAAGTGAAATCAAACTTCTAAATTGAGCAAAGAAGAGAAATGTTACCTTCATCATCAGGATCACCAGACCACGAACCAGCTGCATGTGTTATGCATAAGTTAAAACATTACGCGTTTATCTACTTTTTAATTTGTTTTCAAAGAAATGAGAGACAGATTTAACTCAAAATATTTATAAAAAGAAACGCATTTAAAACGCGCTTGAAGAACTAACCAGTGGCTGTGCATGTAGTAGCCGCAAGCAAAATCAAACCTAGAAGTGGAAACAAGTTGATAAAACAGGGGTCAGCTCATGGCTTGACTTTGTTTTGTAGACAATTTAGCTGGTCTCCCATAAAATGGGCCAATTAGGTCGTTAAAAGATATGGTTTTGAGTCCCCTATTGGGTATTTCAAAATCAAATATTTTTATTTAACGTTTAACATTATAAGTCAAAGATATGATTTTGGTGTATAATCCACTTTTAAAACCTCAATATTTGTAGAAAAAAGAAATAAACAATAATAATAATAATAATAAAATCTCATCTCATATTTTAACCCAACTGAAGAAAAAACAGCTGGATTCTTAGTTTTTTGGGATACTATTCTCTCAAAAACGAATACTACGAGTAGTATTTTTCTCAACAGAAAGTATTACTAGTATTAGAATAAATAAGGCCTCTAGTATCAGAATCTGTCATCACATAAATAAAAGAAAAAAAGAAAAAGAAGATGATTAAAGAGATAGATAGAAGAAGATAAGATATATTTACCAATAAAGAACAGCAGGGTCATCTCCGTCCAATTTCGTTCACTGAAATTCAAGTAATCAACCTTTCCAAAACCATCTTCTCCAAGCCCCAATTTTCTGGTACCACCTCCTGCGAGATTATTAACATAGCAATTACTATCCCTTTCTCTATCATTCCTTTCTTGACCCCTATCTCTATCTTTCCCTGCTCGATCCCTATCTTTATCTAGCACACACAAAGAGATCGAGTTAGATTTGGATGAATTATTAAGGCTATAAAGAAGATGAGATATATTTACCAATAAAGGACAGCTGAGTCATCTTCGTCCAATTTCGTTTACTGAACTTCAATTCAAGTAATCTGCAGCAGCATGAAGTGCCAAATGACCAAGCAATATTCTGACCTCTATTGACTTTTTGCATGTTCACATTCCCCAAGTGATTCGTAGATGCAAAATGCATCACATCTAATGCAGATTCCTATTGAATTTAAAAACACACAAATACAAAAACAAAACAAAAAAAAACCAATATTAGAATTCCGCTTTTGACAGAGACTTGTTTGTTAGACTAGTATGAAAAACTTTTCTGATGACCACTATAAATCCATTGGCCTTTTTAATTGCCTTAAAAAACTACTCAATTATGTAACATCCATCATTTTCTAAAATCTGAAATATAACGGAATACATTAATTTCAAATAAAAGGTTGACATGTTTTTTATGATAAACCCTATTAGCCAACCTTAATATATTTTCCATGAAACCAATTGTTTGCTATTTCTTTAGCTCCTACAAAACTTTTTGTTCAGTTAAAATCTTTTCATTTATAATTTTTAGTGATTAAGGAATACACATTACACTTATGCGACATATTAAAGCATTTAAAGGAAGCGATGTACTATGTAAAACTATATACGATAACTTACTTGGAATTCTAATGCCTTCTTAAGTTGCGATAAAACTTCTTTTGTTGTCGGTCGTTTTTCTCTATCAACATGTAAGCATTGGTGGGCAATGTTTACAAATGTTGAGATTTTTTTCTTTGTCGCCTCAAACACCACCTCATTTTGTTTTCCTTCTGCAAACATGTGTTTGTTGAAACTGTGTAGATACTGACCCTTCTGATGGTCGAATGCTAGTCTACCAGACAAGATCTCAAATAAAACCACACCAAATGAATAAATGTCGGATTTTTTTTTTTTTAAGGAACCTGATTTTAAGTAAACGGGGTCCATGTATAATTGTGTGCCAAGAACATCATTGATTAGCAAGTCATGATCCAGATTTCTGATACCTAGCTTCGAAAGTCCAAAATCACCAATTTTTGCTTTCCAATCATCAGAAAGTAAAATGTTAGCAGATTTGATGTCCCTATGTATGATTCTCCCTTGGCAATGTGAACATCCATGAAGGTAATTCAGCGCTTTTGCAGCACTGATGCATATCTCAATTCGCTTTGACCATGTAACGCTAACATCATTCAAACACTTGTCAAGACTTCCCCTAGATGCATATTCATCATCAGGATCACCAGACCACGAACCAGCTGCATATGTTTTATGCATAAGTTAAAACATTACGTGTTTATCTACTTTTCAATTTGTTTTCAAAGAAATGAGAGACAGAGTTAACTCTAAAAATATTTAAAAAAAACGCATTTAAAACGCGCTTGAAGAACTAACCAGTGGCCGAGCATGTAGGAGCCGCAAGCAAAATCGAATATTTTTATTTAACATTTAACATTATAAGTCAAAGATATGGTTTTGGTGTATAATCCACTTTTAAAACCTCAATATTTGTAGAAAAAGGAAACAAAATAAAAAATAAAAAATAAAAAATAATAATAATAATAATAATAGGGCTTAACATATATGCTGCTAGAAGCAGCTTCATATATGCTTCCCCCCTCACAGATTTTTAAATTTTTTTTATAAATTCAACATGTGATGAAATGATTGTGAGGGGAAGTAGCAGCATATATGTTTTCCCCATAATAATAATAATAAAAATAAAAATAAATTCTCATCTCATATTTAAACCCAACTGAAGAAAAAACAACTGGATTCAAGGTGATATTCTTTATAGGGAATAAACAAAACCAACCCAAGAAGCGAAATAGGTTTTTTTTTTTTTGGGGGATACTATTCTCTCAAAAATGAATACTAGTATTTTTCTCAACAGAAATTATTATTACGATAAATAAGGCCTCTAGTATCAGAATCTGTCATCACATAAATAAAATTAAAAAAAAAAAGAAAGAAAGAAAAAGAGATAGATAGAAGAAGATAAGATATATTTACCAATAAAGGATAACAGGGTCATCTCCGTCCAATTTCGTTTACTGAAATTCAAGTAATAAACCGTTTGTTTGATGAAACTGGGTAGATACTGACCCTTCTGATGGCAGATTTCATACGTTGATCTCCTACACAAGATGTCAAATAAAACCACACCAAATGAATAAATGTCGGTTTTTCTTGTTAAGAAACCTGATTTTAAGTACAAGGGGTCTAAGTAGCCTCGTGTGCCACAAACATGATCGATTACATAGTCTTTGTCCTGATTTATGGTAGTTTCCATCGAAAGTAAAAAATCACGCATTTTTGCTTTGCAATCATTAGAAAGTAAAATGTTAGTAGGTCTGATGTCCCGATGTATGATTGTCTCTTGACAATGTGAACCTCCATGAAGATACTTCAGCCCATTTGCAATTTCGATGCATATGTTAAGTCGTTTTTTCCATGTAAGGCTAACATCATTCAAATACTTGTCAAGACTTCCCCTAGATGCATACTCATCAACGAGGATTTTTTCATCCGTTTCATTGCAATCGCCTACAAGACTGATCGTATTCTTATGCACGTTCTTCTTAAGAATTTGTAGCTGATTGTAAAATTGTGTCTCTCCTTGGCCATGACTTGTATCTAACCGCTTTGTGGCCAATATAATGTCTTCCTCTTCCAATGAGATTCTGTAGGGATCTTTGTCGTTTTCCTGTTAATCATGATACATTAGATAAATATATATATTTATATGGATTAATTGTTAGATTATGTTGTTGTTGTTGATGATGATCTTTGATTGTGGTGTTGATGATGATATGAAGTGAGAAGATATAAATAATAATATCGAGAACACAAAGTTTTATATAAGAAAGGGTTAAACAATATCGATAACGATACTAACTAATAATAATAGCAACGGATAAAAATTGATAACAGTGTAGATATAAATAATACATGAATAGTTATTTTCAAGTAAGAAACTTGCTAGTAATAATGATATAGTTATTTTATATTTATTAAGTTCAATTTTATGAAAAATAAAAATCTCATTTAGTTTTATAATAAAAAATAAATATTTATAATGTAAAAAAAAATAAATTAATGTCCTTAAATACAAAACAATAGAATTTATAAAGTAAAAAAAAACAAAGATAAAAGAAAAGAAAACAAAGATAAAAATAGTTTAAATAATTTATAAGTTAAAAGGTTGCTTAATAAAATTTAATAAGTTGATGGTGAAAAATTATTACATTTAAGATAAATAAAATTATTCTCCTTAAATGCAAAACAATAGAAATTATAAAATAAAAAAAAATAAAAATAAAAGGAAACAAAGATAAAAATACTTTAAATAATTTATAAGTTAAGAAGCTGCTTAACAAATTTTAATAAGTTGAGGGTGAAAAATTATTACATTTGAACCTTGAGATGGACTTTAAAAAGAGAAGACAAAACCAAACAATCCATTACACACTTTTTTTTTTTTCTTAAGGGATTAGTGTTGAGAATACAAAACTATACATAAGTGATCATAATTTGTAGCGTACTTCAATCCCGTTCATTATAAGTATGTAACTTGTTATTTTGTCCAACTCGTGTAACAGATTACCGGTTGAATAGTTAACCAGTTACCAATTGATTTTTGTTAAATTAATTAAATCCTTGCATTAGAGTCCCAAAACGTAAGAAACTATGCAAAAATGTACATCATGTACAACAAACTATACACATATTTTCATTGTATATGACAACAATTAGATTCGGCCGGTTTATTACATGAATTGGATAAAAAATAAAAATAAAAATTTACATACATACAATGAATGGGATTAAAGTACACTAAACACTATGACCATATGTGTATAGTTGATTACATTCCAGGACACTAATATTTTTTTTAAACTAGATTATTAACCAGCGTAATACTTGGAAAAACATATATTCCTAATGATATGTTAATATTTTAAAATAACATAAATGCATATTAATAGATAAAATATGTTGAAAAGTGATAATATTATTACAATGAACTCGGATTATATAGTGTAGTTAATTGGGGGGGATAGATGAAGACGTGACACATAGGATACAAGTTGGATGGATGAAGTGTAGAGCGGCTACAGGAGTAATGTGCGACAAGAAGATCCGGCTAAAGCTGAAGGGTAAGTTCTACAAAGTGGCTATCAGACCGGCTATGCTATACGGGTCGGAATGTTGGCCGATGACGAAAGCCCAGTCTTCTAGAGTGGAGG
>JAOEHQ010028471.1:0-13544 GCA_025447715.1 Asclepias incarnata
CTCTTTACTTTTGTTTGAGTTCATTACATAATTGTTATCATTATCAAGTGTTTTGCACAAACAAGATTCAAACAAAGAGTTTTCATACTTAACCTTTCAAAAAAAAAAAGAATTTAAAAATTGGTATAATCTATTCACCCCCCCTCTAGATTACACTTACAAAGTGTTTTACGAGTATAATTAAAGTGACTAATACAGTAAAATGACAATAATCAAGACAAAATGACATTTCTTAAAACAATAGTGTTAGACATAGGGAAGTGCATTGGGTTCTAGTACTTACTGTTTAATTTGTGAACAGTGTGAGACATTTGGATTGTTCAAGCTCATGTTGTAAGCTGACATTGACTGTTCGTGTTCGTGTTCATTGTTCTAGATCATTCAGACTTGTTCATTTCGTTAGGTCAATTTCGTAGCCCCTCTTTTATGTGCTTTGGGGTGAAAAGTATATAAATGTTTTACTAATAGTTTATTGATTGCTGTTTTTATTATGTACAATATATATTGTTCATTGATCCGTTCTTATATAGTTACTTGTGCTTATCCGTGTACGTGGTACACGTGGATGGACATGTTCATGTTCATTACTTGGTAGCAAGTCGGCTCATGTTCGTGGAATCGTTCATTAGTACCCGTAGGATGCGTTCCTGGTACTAGTCCCGGTCGTTATGTGCTTAGGTTCATTTATGTGATTTTGTGCTTATTAGTGTGTTCGAGACATTTGGTATGTAATTCTATTGCTCTTATATATTGTACAAAACCTCATGTTTATAAAGAATCGACAAGGGTTTCATGTTCATTACTAGTTCTTTTGTACATAAATCTACGAACTCACCAACCTCGTGTTGACATATTTTAGTATACTTTTCAGGTGATCAGGTTAGACGTGAATGAGGTAGTTAGAGTTGATGCTTTGGAATCGAGGAACTGACACATCTTTATTTAGATTATTATTCAAGGATATGTGCTCTAGATAACGTTCCTTAGTTGACTTTGAATTCACATGTTGAATGCCTTGTATGCACCCCATTTGAGGGTTGAATGTTGTAATGATATACTAGTACATTGTTCATTTATGTTTGAAGTGTTCATGTTCATGTGCTTATTTTATTACCGTTACTTGTTCATCGGAACATTATCTTCTATATTACTACACCACCTACAAAGCTGCGACAACCGCTCTTAAAAATAATTGAACACCGTCAACAAAAATATTGAATCACGCTGCTGTGCGCGTGTACTATGCTAGTATATATGTATGTGTGTGTGTGTGTGTGTGTGTGTGTGTGTGTAACAAAATGTTTTCACCTAAGGGACTTTTGGAAAATAGGAGGTTTTAGGTTTAAGCTCTTCCCCCAGCATACCCCACTATGCCAGGGGAGTAGGTTGAACCTATTATTTGAGGAGTGGATAATGGTTAGTGCCAAAAAGGCAACAGGAGTCAAAAGTGTCTCCATCAATCTACAAATTTTCAAATATTGGACAAAATTTTCAATGTACGGATGTATAGTAATGCATAAAAATATCTATGTCGAACAAAATGTTTTCAACTGGATTAGATTTGTGTAATCTCGATCTGCGAACCCACTAACCTTGCAACCTGATTTATTTATTTTTTCAGGTTGGATTCGGATTGATGTCTTGGGTTGTCGGGTTGTCACGTGAGTCGATTCTAGTTTGTAGATCCAGGGATGAGATTTTTAAGTTAAAACTTTTTAATGGGTCGTGTTAGCGTTGAGAAAATTAACCTGCCAACCTGAAGCCGATCTAACTGACAGCCTTAAAAAAGAGAAGTCTTTGAAAGGAATTTTGATTTTGTTTCAATGGTGACTAATTGAAATTTTTTTATCATGACTAATACTATTATAATAAGCGAAATCCTCTAAATAATAAACGTATGTCAGTTTACCAGCTACCTAACGGATTACAATCTAATTAGTACCCTTTAATCCGTAATTAACAATTTAACATAGTTCCATAAATAACTTTATTTCGTACTTTTGCAACTTACGTCACATAAAACCCAGCACCAACATATTAGATGGTTATATATTATATTTAATTGTATTTATATTTATTTTAGTTATTGTTATATAAAGTTGTTATTAATTGTTATGATATTTTTGTTCATATATAAAAAAAAAAAACATCAGACCGTTTCATAAATATATACATTAAATTTTACTTCAACATAATATAGATATTTTTTAAAAAAGTTTTAAGGCATTATAAATTTATTATCAATTAATGGAAACTCATATGTTTTTACTTTTAGTTTGAAAGGTTTTAATTTAATATTTAACTTATTTAATTACTTAAATTTATTGATGTAGCAAACTTGACATGATTAATAAAATGTTGACTTTTAATAAAAACAAATATAACATTTATTATCATTAATGGAGGGATCTTTTTATAAATTAATGTTAAATAATTTTTAAAAATAACTTCAACCAATCAGAGTAAAACCAATGCAAAACATAATCTCATTGATTTCTACGCAATCATAAATATAAAATTTTATAATCTTAATATATAACATAGACGACGAAAACATTAAAAACATAACTTCATACAACAAATAAATTAGAAACATTAAATAAAGAGAAAACACACTATTGAAAACTTTAGTCATATATCTAAAAGTCAAATTGAAAGATAATGGGTTGTGAAGATAGAATGAAACTTTTACAATGATCAAACGATAAACGAAAAAGTATCGACCATTTAACCCCTTTAAAACATGCAAAACTATAAATAAACTACGATATAAACGAATAGCAAATTTTGATTTATATCTAACAGCCTATAGAATGATATAATCAAAAATCTCAAAGGTTATAATTTCGTAGGTTATATATATATATATATATATATATATGGATACAAATTTTAATATATATTTTTAGATAATTAAATATTTGATTCTAATCAGGAAGTTTAATAGAATAATTTGGGTATATATGTTTAGGGTGTTGGCAATGGCACTAGATAGGAGTGTGGTATGCTTCATACCATGTGGGAACACCACCGCCAACTCCCATGGTATGGGGCATGGTATGAGAAATGTGGTAATGTTTGTAGCGCGGGGTATGGAATCTTTTGACTATTTGATTGGACCGTTGTACTATCTAATGGTTATTATAATTTTTAAATTAGAGTGTGGTATGAATTACAGTGTGGTATGACATTGCCAATGGAATAAGAATGAGGTGACATAAGGAGATTGGTTGAAGAGTGTGGTATGTGATGCATGCATCCCATTGCCAACCCCTTTAGATATGGTATTACAAATATAATAATATTTTTTAAATAAAGCTTCTAATTATATTTGATTATATATATTTATATATGGATAAACTAAAAGTAAGTGTAATCTATATTAAGATTTGAACCATAGGTATCGACTTTGTTTTTGTTTAGAATAGAATTATAATTAATTAATTAATTATAAATAAGGTTTAAATTATCAATATTATTGTAGATATTTAATTAATTGTAAATAAGGTTTAAATTATTATAAATATAAAGATATATAAATATGTTATAAACAAAGTTTAATTTTGAAAATGAAGAGTTTTAATTGGTTAATAAATGGTTAGATCAGTTGTTTTTTTTAAATATATATATATATGATAAAAATAAAGATAAATGCATATAAATAACATTTTAATTTTAATAATGAAACATATGCTGCCAAAAAACCCTCTTGCTTTCATTTGTCTGTCTTATCTATTCTATACCACGTTTGTTACTGTTTATATAAAACATAAAAACTTTTTGTCTGGAAAGGAAATTTGGAAAGGGACTTTCAATTATTAAAAAGTTACTTATAAAACTTATTAAGCTTAATTAAATAAATGTTTTACATGTGAAATTGTTTAAATTCACATGCACTTTCGAATACATTACTAAAATTAATTTTTGGAGTAAAGAAAAATTATAAAATGTATTGCATTTTATTCTCGAATATTTTTGTCAACTTTTGTTAAACATATATAGTCACAATATAAATATTTTAGCCAAAATTCTCCCAAATTTTAACCAAAATTCGGATATAGTAAACTTAATCTACATAATTATTTTTAGTGAATGAGTATTAAAGAAAAAAAAACTATTATGCATATATGAACCAAAATACACTGTTTAAAATGTACGAAACATATGGTATAACAAAAATATGCAAAAAGATTTAGAAAAAGAAAAAGTAAAATTTTTACAATAATATTAGCCTTCACTGTTCATTCTAAATGAAGGTATTTTAGAAATAGCAAAGCTAAGTAGTGGATTATTATTTTATTTGATTGGCAGATTTTATTTTAATCATGTTTACATTTACATATTGTTGATTGGTTATTTGGTTTGATATAAACAACTTGACACAGACTTTAAATCTAGAAGATCTAACCCATGATATAATGTCACTGTATCGATAGAGATGATATAACATTTTAATTCACAGTTTTAATATACACATCAAATCAAATTATTATTATCGTCTATTGGGTTTAGCTCAAGGGAAACCAATAACAGAAAACCTTGCTACTTAAATATCAGGTTCGATATTTGAGGTATGCGGGTTTTACCAATAATTTATCGTTGTTTATACAGACGGACGGGTTATTGGGTTTTCCCCCTATATGGAGTAATTTGGAGTGTCTAAAGGCTCCGTACAGCTGAATTGACCGATTAAGTGATGACCTTTCGCCAATGAGTCACCCCTTACTCAGTGCCTGGACAATTCAGTTAATTGGCCATTTTAAAAAATCAAATTGTTATTATTATCTATAATCTATAATACCATAAACATTTACCCCCCAACACACACTCATTTTCAAGTAAGATTTTGATAACCTCAAAATCCTCTAAATTTTCTACATCCTAACAACTAAAACACATGATCTATCAAAAATACCTTTAATGAATTAATTTACAGCATCTTCTAAAATGACTTACACTATATCCTCTTATATCAATAACCTACATTACTCGCCGCCACCACTACCACCACCAGTCACCACCATCACCACCGGTCGCCGCCGCCATCACCACACCGACGCCGCCACGCTACTATCGCCGCCGCATCACGCGTGCATTCATCTAGTTATACAATAATATAAATCATCCTTTATACATATTATAATAATAAATATTATTATAATATAATATAATGTTTGAAGATACGTCGTCAACATTGCGTATACTTGAGACCTTTTGTAGTAAGGCGTTGTGAATAACGTCAGACGCACGTCTAGTTCAGACGCTAACATTAGCGTGTATTCATGGCCACATCGTTGGGTTATTTCTTCTATATTTGGACGCACAGAACGCCGTGTAAGATGGGGCCGATGACACATTCAACCGTTGCAAAAAACAAAACAAAAAATTTCTTTTTTGTTTTTTTATTTTGAATGGCTATATATATGTATTTGTGTGTGTAATAATGTTTGTGTTTGTCTGTGCAGGTATAATTGTAAAAGATGATAAATTATCATAATAGCCTCTGAAGTATTTGCATAATTATGAAATAATTTTAATAGTTTTGTAAGTTTTCAATTTAGCCATTTAGTTAATTTAGTATTTTATTTTTGGATGTTTTAAATTTTATAAATTCATTTGTGTTTGGTTTTTATGTTTTAATTTTATTAATAAAAAGTGTTTATTTTGTGTAAAAGAAAGAAAAAAATAAAATATTTGAGAATGAGAGTGAAAAATAGGGCTTAGTACGAGGTGGTGTTCTTGGGATGTTCTAGGAGAAAGAAAAGCTGATGTGGCTAGAAGAATAAGGAAAGAAGTTCTTCACTCCTACAAACGGTATAAGCTATCTAACATCTATCATAAACGAGTATTAATACATAAACTTTTTATCAGTTAAATTCAACTTTTAAGTGGGACTAGGACCGGTATTCACTTTTGATATTTTCAGGATCGAAAACCGAAAAAATACCAAAAATACTGGAAAATACCAGTACTGGACTAGTCCCATACCGGTATTGATTCATATGGGATCAGGATCGATACCACATTTTGATCAATTTCTAGACCAGTCACGTCGGTACAGTGACTGGTACCGGACAGTACCAGTCCAGGCTGCTGGTCCAATTTTTCCATTAAAATTTAAGAAAAATAATAAACATAGCCTTTGGGTAATTAATTTATTTAAACATGTATAAATTTGTCATATTATGATATTTTATATATTTTTACAAGACAGTAGTTATATTGTACGCCCAAAAAAAAATTTTTTTTTTAAACACAAAAATATACATTAGAAATACATATTTGACCATTTTCAACATATGACGCTACCCGTAATAAATAAATTACACATGTACTAAAACATGTACTTTAAAATGACTCGTTTAATACCAAAATGGACGACAAATTGAGTCATGACCGCGGGACAACTAGCCCAAATTAAATTACTAGCAAGTCTATCACCACCTTGGTACCAATCTTCTATCACGTCACGCTTCTATCAAATTTTCCTTTTCATCGGTCACCTTAATCTCCTATAGAAATTGAAAACAACTAAACATTAAGCAATTGCTTAGTGACTATATCCACATATTTACATATATACCAGACCCAACATATCTCGTGAGAGATGCTAAAGCCGACCAGGTCTTACATAATGCTCCAACTACTCATAATGCAAAAATATGTACCCATATCTACCACAAACTCATGAATCGTCATCCAAGGATCATGGCATCAAACAAACAATCAAATCAATTAAAGTTAACATAACTTGTTTCCAAATCATGGTAACTCACCATAAAGAGTTAACATGACTTGTTTCCGGGTCATGACAACTCATCATAAAAAGTTAACACGATTTGTTTTCAAATCATGATAACTCACTATAATATAATTCATACATGTAAATATACTCGCTTTGGCCATGATAAACAATAAATTCACAATATCAATTCTCTATAATGCACCTATCAACATCATCATAAGCTTGTTAGGCCATGTAACTCCTAATATTTCCATTGGACTAGCTCAACCCGAAATCTTAAACCAATATTGTGTTTGGCTAGTCTTTCAATCATATCCATTCCTTTTCTATTCATTCATTCATTCACTTATAAAATTACTAACCTTTCATATTCTTTTTCTTTTACCATAAACTTCATTATTTCAATAACAATAATACTAGCCAAACACCATAATGATAATATCAAAAGGTTGGGTAACAAATTTTTATTTATTTATTAAAAGTAGCTCCATTAACATCAACAATTTCATTTTTAACCCTAAACTAGCTAGGATTTCATTCTAACTCATTATTATCAAAAACCCCCAAATTTCAATAATAAAAATAACTCTAGTGCAATAAAGCTAATTAGTAAATCATACCCAACTTGAAATGGGATTGTGAGCTAAGTTGTTAAAACAATGGAGTTCACACACGCACTCTCTTTTTCTTTTCTTTTCCCACACCACCACCACAATAGTTGTTAGATAATAGAGATATTCTTAATGTGTTTACATGGTTTTTCCTTGGAATTTAGCTTTGATTCATTTGAAAGATTAAAAGAACTAAGTAGAAATGGAAATTAGGATGAGAAATGAAGAAGCTGTGATTATTAGGCCTCTCCCTATCATATCCTAATCTTCCCCTCATTCTAGCTGCCATGTCAGCTTTTTCTCACCAAAACACACCCAAAAACACCTCCTCCCTATCATACCCTTATCCTCACCCATTCCCTATCATATCCTCATCTTCCCCTCATTCTAACTGCCACGTACACTATAACACGAGTCCACATTGTTGTTCTTGGAACGCCTATATATCTATAATCTATAATACTATATAAAAATTACACCACATTGTTGAAAAGTTACATATATTCAATATTAGAAATTACTACTTTACCCTTATCTTAACAAAATCTTAATTAACACTTGCCTTATATATTTAGTTAACTAGCACATCTTAAATATTAATTAATATTTACCCTATATATTTTGTCAAACTTTTCATTTTTATAATTATATTTTAACAACATGATTAACAACGAGTTCTTATACGACATATTTGGGAGCGCGCAACATTGTGCAGGTACCCTCTAGTCATTTGCATATAAATACAGACATTGGTTCTCTGATCTTTAAGAGAGCTGTGCCCGTACGTGTAAATTATGTCACATTAAGATATCACATATTAGTTTTAGGCAAGTATTTCAATAGAAAATTTAATACATCAAGGTGTTATATGTTGCAAAAGATTACACTATAAGGTAAGATTTGATTATTTATATATATGTATAATGTCAAATTAATTATGTTTTCTTTGCAAGACAAATATTTACACATGAACATCGATCTCACACTTATTTACGGTTTGTTAAGGAGACTAGAACCAAGAAATTTGTTGGTTGATGAGTTATACCGTTAAGCTAAAGACACGTACTTTGATTATTGTTGATTAATAGATTTATGTTTACAAATCTTGCAGGTATGGATCTTGCATTAATAGACTACAACGGTTTATGCTTACATAATAAGGTATCTTGTTTAAATGTAAATGACTTCATTATATTTAGATTAAATAGTGTCTTATAGTTTCTTTCTTTACGACTTTAACTAACATAATTACTTTTTGTCATTATATATGATATCAATTACGTTATACATGCATGTGTACGTGTTATCATATACTGTTAAAAGAAATATGTTACAAAACAATGTTTTCGCATACATATAGTTTGAAATTATAAGTAGATAAAGACATCAATATATATCAAAAAATGTTTGGTGAGTAATTAAGTACGTAGAGTTGCATCACTTCATATTGGTTCTATATTTAAACCTGCTAATTTATACACCCTTGACCACTAGCTACTCATAATTTCTTCTTAATTAGCAGTTTACCCACATCACAGTGAACAAGATTTTTTTCAAGAACTCAAATACAAGAATCCAGCAGGGTTCATTGATCACTACCGCAAACCGTTCTTGCAAGGTTCGATGTGAGACCTTGCCCCAATTGGCCGAAGCCAGGGAGAAATTGCATGAGAAAACATGGCGATCGTTGGAGGGTGTGGTTCGTTGTTCAGCTAATTATGTTCCTTTATCACCCATTAGCTTCTTAGAGCGAGCAGCCGATGTTTATAAAGACAGGACATCCATTATTTATGGCTCCATCAAGTACACATGGCAAGAAACACATCGTCGTTGTGTTAAGCTTGCATCTGCTCTTAACCGCCTGGGAGTGGCTCGTGGCGATGTTGTAAGTATTTTTACTGATATATATTTAGGATTAATTGGTTTAGCACATATATGTTTTTATAGATAACACAAAGTATTGCGATTTACCAACATATATATGTCAGTATTTAACGTTTACATTAGCTAGTGACTCACCAAAGATGAACCGATATCACGGTCGTCTACCGGTTTATTCTAAAAATATTTAACTAGTATGCAGCAATATATTTCATTTTTTCTAAACCAATAATAGCATCGTCTTTTATCCTATGGTAAAAAAAAAAAAGTCAAAAAAAAAAGCTTCCAATGGAAGTTTCACCCCAAAGAGAAAAAAAAGGGGCATCCGTTAGATGACATGATGTCGCATATCAGGAGATGCCCCAAAATGAGCTTCCATTAGGAGCCCTCATTTCTGACAGTCTTAGGATATGCTTGGTTGGGGGTGTTAAAAGCTAAGGAACGATAATGATAGTCATTAATGATGCTTGGTACGGTTTGCTAGCTTTAACCTAATTAATTATTACCCACTATTATATGAGAAATGATAATAGTACCACTATTTTTAATTAATTTACTACAATGTACAAGTTTTATAACATATAGTATAAGAATGTTTATATGTAATAGATGTATCACTTGTTGTGGTACGGATTTACTCACTAACTAATACTATCACACTTTTCCTAACTTTTTTTCCATAACTTTGACGATAATTTATTATATATGTATGTGTAATATATCTTCTACTATAAAATTTATTATTATCTACATACAAAATAGCTATAATATTATTATAATATTATTATGTACATATGTATCAAACTAATATAAAATTTATTTCTTTTGATAAATATTCCAACCTTTTAATATTAATTAATAATAATATAGTTATAGACATTGATATAGTTTATAGTTTCATAGAAAATAGTAACATATATGCATATATCGTCGTATAAATAAATATAAATATAAATATAAATAAATATATATAATATATGGATATGATTAGATATGAATATAAATATATGTGGGTGTAATATAATTAATTATTGCTTGTTATATTCCTTATTATTTCTTTTTCCTTTCATATTCCCATTTTCTACTTTAAACCAAGCACCCCAAGCATTTATGACCGCACCGGTGTTCCTTGCTTTACCATATTCCCATTTTCTATTTTAAACCAAGCACCCCGCCCTGGCATTCTGTATATGACCGCCGTGCGCGTGCTCCGGAGGATATATAAAAAGGAAAGGAAAGGAACGTCCACTGCCGTCTTTCATGGGTTTTGATACATCCTTACCCCTACCAAGGTAGGGAGGCTGTTTCCAGGTTCTACCTAAATGGTTGAAAAGGACCTCTGGCCTTTGCATGGGGTGAGGATCGAACCTCTGACCTCTGTCTTCAGAGGTCAGAGTGTTTACCACTGATCCAACCATGCTACTTTGCTCTGGAGGATATATATTACCTTATATTGAATACAAAAAAAAGTAATGTTAATTAATTGGTAACTTGTTATATTGCTATTTTTTTGTATAACTTTAATTCAAAGTACACACATGAACCTATATATTTTTATGAATTTAACCTTGCTTATGGTGTACTATATATAGGTGGCTACACTAGCACCAAATGTCCCAGCAATGGTAGAACTTCAATTCGCAGTTCCCATGTCGGGAGCCATAATTTGTGCTCTCAACACACGTCTGGACCCAAGTATGATTTCAACCCTTCTTAAACACTCGGAAGCAAAAGTCCTATTTGTCGACTACAAACTATTGGAAATGGCCGAAGAAGCTGTCAGTCTTCTTAAGAAAACACACTACTCTAAACTTCCTCTTCTTGTAGTAATATCTGAACTCGATGATTCTCCATGCGAATACGAGACTCTCGTGGAAAGTGGAGTGACCGAATTCTCAATAATTCGACCTAACGACGAATGTGAACCCATAAGTCTAAATTATACCTCTGGGACAACATCAAGGCCAAAAGGGGTTGTTTTTAGCCATCGAGGTACTTATTTAAGTGCCTTAGCCTCCATGTTCATGCATGCTATGCAAGAGACGCCTACGTATCTTTGGACGCTGCCTATGTTTCATTGCAACGGATGGTGCTTCTCGTGGGGTGTCGCCATAGTTGGTACGTAATTAATGAAATTCCTGTAATTATATTTTATATACACTATAAGAATTATTTTCATCTAAGTGACACATACATAAAGTTTCATTAAAAGTCAGAAAAGTGTATCGATACAATTAGTCATAAACATTCAAATGTTTTACCTAGACAAAGCGTGGATAAAGATCTTTAATTTACCTATAATTAATACTTTTACATATACTTTATTTCACGTGTGTAGAACGTTAATTTATCAAATGGAAATATTATTAAGGGAAATGTTACTTTAAGAACCCCTAAAAGGTTTTAGGAACTTTTTTCTATCAATATTCACAAGGGTAATATTGTACATTTCTAACTAATTAATTAAATTAATAAAAAATAAAAGAAATATTATTCCACGGTTCTCTTTTAAAGTTAAAACAATACTAATTGATTATTTTAACTAATAAACTTTGAAAGAATTCAAATTATGTATTTTAATTACTTTTTCTCTCATGAAAACATGAAATGCATATATGATTGCACATGCACACATGTCAAAACAAAGACAAAAAAAAAATTATAATCACTGAACACGCATTTACATTACTCATTTTACATACATATGCACTAACTAATCTCATAAAACATTCATTTATAATTGTTCATTCACATGTGATCACCAACTAATCCCATGAAATATTTATTTACAAAATACTAGCATACATATGTTCATAACACTGTTCATGTATATATGCTCATACTTGCATACATATGACGAGGAGAAAGATATGCTTATATGTCTGTGTATACACATGTGCTCATATAATGAGAAAAAAAAAGATATACTCATATATCTGTTCATGCAAATGTGTTCATGTCACTGTCATGCACCACAAAATAAATAACACCATCGCAAACGAATTGAAACAATTGAAAACCACCGACCCACACTGGCTTTGATACGTTAGTTCCCCATATATTTGCTGAAACCAGAAGAATTAATTTCAATACCAATAAGCTAATAATTCCCCTATACACCCACAATGGTCTTGAGAAGTTAATCCCAGCCACAAATTTGAGAACCACAAAACCAATTAATTCCTTTGAGCCGCAATTCAAGAAATTGATATTTGATAGGTTGAATTAATTAATTGCATCCCATGTGATGGGAAGAAACAATTAGTTTTTTTCTTTTTTTTTTAAAGGTGAGAATTGTCGTTCTTCGTGTCGCGATTCGGTCTAGCTTACGTTGTCTTAACAGGGTCCGCGCTAGAGAGCTCACTCGAAGCATAAATACCTCATTTAAACCCTCAGGAGGAAAACCCCACAATCTTTCGTCCCTTGCGGGATTCGAACCTGAGTAACAACCTCCCCCAGCATGCCTAGTGAAAGAGCTGGTGGCCAATCCTGATTCTGGTGTTTTGCTTTTAAAACCTTATATGTAGCTTAGCTTGAAACTTTACAGAAACTAAATTTATTTAACAAACCTCAAGAAAAAAAATCCTACTTTCTGAAAGTAAGATAACTTTTGCTACAAAAATAAAACAAAGCTGACTTTTTTGCATTAAATATTTTGACTTATCAATCTATTTATTTGGAAATCTACCACTGAATTGTTAAAGCAGTTATCATTTATAAAAGACTAGTGAATTCTTCTTCTCAAGGATTCAAGGCAAACTAAGATACTTGTACTAAACACACAATTAATGTTCCCTTTCAGTTGACCAGTCTTCTCTTTGCTCCTCCACTTCTCCATATCACAAATAACAGGCAACTATCACTAAATGGTCTAGTGACAAGGAGGCGTGTTTCTTCAAGTAGTATCAGGTTCAAGTCCTACCTTAGGCATATTTAGGGGTGGTCACAAGTATTTAATTTCCATCTATGGTGAGCATGAGTGAGTTTTCCCCTCAAGGGTTTTTTATCGAGGGGTTTAAATTGTGGATCTATTCTGCGAGGGGGTTCTTAGCGTAGACCTAGTTAAGACAACGTATGATAAATCTCCCGACATTCGCGAGTAAGTCACACCTTTAAAAAAATACTAGACGGGAACCCGTGCAAAGCGGCGGCGGTGATAGCGGTGGTGTGGTGGTGGCAGCGATGGAGGATGAGGGCGATAGGTGACGGCGGTGACGAGTGGCGGAGGTAGCGACGGGTGGCGGCGGTGCGGTGGAAGTAGCGGTGTGGTTATTAATGTAAAAGTTATTGATGTAAAGGGGGTAGTG
>JAOEHQ010028493.1:0-13543 GCA_025447715.1 Asclepias incarnata
ACTTAACCTAAACCTAACTTGGTTGCCAAGTAACTAATAATAATAATAATAGATTAATATTAAATTAACACTTAACCGCCCTTGACTTTATTAACCTTGTTTAACCCTGCTGTAAACCCGGCCCAAGGGATCCCCTGCCTCCTGATCCATATCAGTTGGTGTTGCTGAATCTGGTCGTTTCCACATCGGCATCCAATTTACTTAGGTCAGTAAGTTGGTTTTGCTGAAAATGGTTGTTTCCACATCGGCGTTCAATTTACTACCTACTTGCGTCAAGCACTTAAGTTTACTAGCTACAAAGTTATTTAGTTATTTTGAAAGTTCTTACCTTTTTACGAGTGGGAAAACTATTATATCACCCGGAGTGGGAGTTTTTGAGGAAAGATGGTTAACCTATATGTGGTGAGCGTCACTTATTAAATGTTAAATTTTTGAATGCTCGATGAATTTCTATAGATAGGACAGGACATGACATGTTAACTATGTGCCCATTTCCTGCTTGTTTACAGTTTTCCCAAGAGTAGGGTTAATAATAATTTGTGTTGGCAGGTTGGGTCGATGAATATCACCGAGTTCAAGTATAGATACGACTCTGGAGAAAAACAAGCTCTAGTTCTGTACAGGCAAGAGATTTCAGTATAGGTTGCAAATTGGGTGGGTTGGGTAACAGGTAACTTTTTAATCAAGGGTTGGTGGATAATTCTTTTTATTGATTTATTAACTAATGATTGAATAAGATAATATAAAAACATTGTTATAATAATGATCTATTTTTGATTTATGGTCGAGGTGGCTTTAAGCCTTTGAGAACACTTTGGGCGACTTTTTACCCAGACCTAGACCCATTGCTTTTTAGTCTTTTGTGCATTGTGTTATCCCTAGTATCTAGTTTATGTAAAACTGCTCGTGCCACATGTAAAAAGAAGAGCCACATATAACTGGTACAATAATTGATATATGTTTCTGATTGTTTTAGTGTTGGCCTTCATACCAAGTTTGAACTCCAATCAATGGTGGAGAGAATGGAGTCCTATCAACTAAAAACTATTGAGTTTACAAACAATGACATGGTTAAAGATCATTTACGTCATCTGGTAAAATTCTTCTTATTTCTTTCTCTAAATAATGTTATTCCATTTTATCATAAGGAGGATGTTCTTTTTGAAAATAATCCTTGTATAGTTATTTTGCATAGCCAATACTGACTACTCTAGATTACCAGATGGGTGGCCGGACAAATTTTGAAAATGAACTTCTTTGTCGGTTTGTTTTTCCGGAGAGGCCAGGGACATTGATGAAATTCTTGCATGTTTTTAGTCCACGTTGGAACATTAGCTTGTTTCATTACCGTGCACAGGTTTGAGTTCTATAATACAGTTTAATCCTTGTATACCTTTTCGATCTTGGTGATCTAATGCTTACTTTCTATCTTCTCCAGGGGGAAATGGGGGCAAATGTTTTAGTCGGTATTCAAGTCCCATCAAGTGAATTAGACGAGTTCCGGTATCAAGCCAACAATCTTGGATTTGATTATGAACTTGAGACTGATAACGAGGCATTCCGGCTTCTAATGCGTTGAGGCGGAGACCAAATGCGCAAATGAGTGTTAACTGAGATTGGTATGTTTCCAACAGTAGGTTTGAAAATTTCAGGATTCTGCTTAAACATATTGTTGTAGATGGATTAAGATTTCCTCGTGTTGGTTTTCAACATGATACAGGTGATGTATATTTTGTGAGAGGGGGAAAGGTGGGTCTATTATTGCTGGCTCTTTTTAATATTTTTCTTCTCTCACATAACATACAACGTGAGCTATTGTATGGTAAACCACATTAGAGGATCCAAATCCATTGTAGATACGGGTATTCCTGTAATATTAATTATTGCCTCTTGTAAACAATGTGTCTTCACTGTCTTGTGCACAAATAAGGTTTTATGAAGAGTATCAATGGATGGATGATGAGTTATGCTAAAGTCCCATAAATTACTTCTGACATATTCTTTAATGAAGTAACAAAAAAGAGTATATGATACTACATATCCCATAAAGAATAAGTGGCGAAAGCCCACCTAATAGCTCCATTCTCTATTTATACTATAAAATCGGGTTTATAGAGCTATAATCTATCATTTCTGAATTTCCTTAAAACATGTCTATGTTTCTAATAGATTGTTTTGTGCCGTAGCAAGATAGAGTAGCTGATTGCACGTCTTTGTGTGATAGTAATTGATTTTTTAAACGCAAAATTGAAACTCAATTCATAAGCATGGCTGGATTTGGATTTGGTTTTGGTTCAATATATAAAAACCAAGCTACACCAGCTGGTACTCAAACCAACCCCTCTCATGTTGCTAAAGGCAATTCTTTTGAATAAACAATTCCTGGATCTGTTTTGTTCTTTGTTTTGCTTGATAGAATGGACAATGACCGGTTAAATTTGATCAGTCTTAAACCAGAGACAATATAAGATAGGCATAGTTTCAAGCAACTTGTTAGCTGGTTTACCGATCCATCAGACAATAAAAACCCGACTTCTATAATCTCATAATATTTATAGATATCTTGAACACAACTATGCCATCACCTGTCACTCCAACATTGGCATCATCGGGTAACACTTCCGCATGATAGTACTATCCATATGGGCTTGCCACAATATTTGGGACCTTTCAGTTTCAGACAAAACCTAGTTACCACTTACCAGTATGGGTTTTCGTACCCAAAGGCTTGCAGACATGTTTTGCAATGAGAGCTAGCCACAAGTTGATGTCATTTTACCTCATGACAAAACACACCAGCCAATTCTAGGAATTATTGAGTTACTAAAGTTTCATTTGTGTATATCTTGTTAAGATGGACAATCTTAAATAGGTTGTGTACTTTAAAATGGTTATTAAAATTTACGCTACACATCATCATATATGAAAGAAAGAATAACTTTATGTAACAGCAAAGACATTCTGATTTTCCGACTGCTGCTATTAACAAGATTTAGCAGCAGCACCCCCCCTCCCTCTATAACTCCGTCTCTGTAAATAGATAACAGAAGGCTTGCTGAATAAGGATGGTTTTCATTGTTTTTCTTTACTAAAGTTTAATTAGAATCCATCATCTCGTATGGACCCCTCCTCAATGGAGGCTCATTCCTAATCATTCCAGTATCGAGGTTATTAATGGACTCTATCTGCTCGATAAATACTTGTGAATATTCCGGTGATCTTATTTAATACATTTACTGCCTTCATTCTTAGCTACCCCCTTTTCTTTTTCCCGGAGATCCCATCCCCAAGTCTTCAGTAATTTTCTATTGGAAAAGTTAGCATTCGGAAAGGAACTTGATTGGTTAATATGTTGTCAGGTCAACTTTGTCGAAGACTATAGCGAGTTAAAATAAAGAATAATATATAACCCAATCGGGTCGAATTATAATTCAACTGCGAAATGACAATGCCGTATGCTACATTTATCTTTTCTGGCGACTAACAAGCTAACTCTTACATGTTTGACGTAGTGTTCTGAAACAATAGTTCATCCTTGTTCATATGACAAGAAAGAATCGATAAACACTCATACACCATACCTGCTAGTGGTATCGATTGGTCTTCCACAAAGAAAGGTTCAATCTTTTTATCAATTTCAATCCAAGCACACCCAGGATTCTTTTTCAATCCAAGCTCTTTCATCTTCAACCTCACTTTCCTCTCTTCATCCCATTTCTTCATCGAAGCATACATTTTAGCCAACACAATGTACGTTGATGGATCATCAGGATCCTTATTTATGAGCAAACTCCCGATTTCCTCACCCAATTCAAATTCCCCATGTAAATGGCATGCAGAAAACAATGTGCTCAAAAGCTCAACATCCTCTCTGATGCTTGCATTTTTCTGCAGGATAGCATAAGCCTCGTTTAATCTTCCAGCACGACCAAGTAGGTCCACCAGGCACGAGTAATCTGCAACTTTTGGTTTGATCCCATAATCATTAACCATTTGATTGTAATAATAACATCCCTCGCTAATTAATCCTGTATGACTGCACGTAGAAATCACTGCTAGAAACACAACTCTATCTGGTTTAATGTTCATCTTCTTCATTTCTTGAAAGAGTTTTAATGCTTTAGAAGGTTGCCCGTGTGCTCCATAAGCTGCTATCATACTAGTCCAAGAAATTAAATCTCTTTCGGGTAATTTACTAAAAACAAGTTGAGCTTCATCCACCGCACCACATTTAGTGTACATGTCCAAAAGAGCCCCCATAACTATCTCATTTGATTGAAAGTTGCCTGCAACAATACCTTTATGAATTTCCTTACCCCTTTCTAGTGCTCCAAGCTGTGAACACGCTGCCAAGATGCTAGTAAACGTAATGGCATCAGGTTCTACTTGGGCTGAATTCATGTCATTATATACATCAAGAGCATCAAGATACGAGCCTACTGTTACATACCCAGAAATCATTAAGTTCCATTCTACAACATTCGTACTGTCACGCATATTATTCTTGAAGATGAATTCAGCCGATAAAGTATTTCCACATTTGAAGTACATATCTACCAGGGAGGTGTAAATAAAGGTATTGGCTTTTATGATGTTTCTTATTATGTACCCATGGATGAACTTGCCGTGTTTTAAGTTGGCTGATTTAGAACACGCCATTAATGAACTACTTAAACTAGTAGAATTCGGTTTTGTTTGTGTTACATTCATTCTTGACAAAAGTTTTATACAAGATTTACTATCCCCTTTTAAACTATATCCTGAAATCATGGAGTTCCAAGAAACTAGACTCTTAAACGGGATTTCCTCGAAAACTTGTACAGCCATTTCCAAACAACCACATTTCCCATACAAATCAACCAAAGCAGCTTGAACAAACCCATCCGTCACGAAGCCATTTCTCACTGCCTCCTCATGAACCTCCATTCCTTTATCAACATTCCTAAGCTTAGCACAAGCCGATATAGCCGTGGTAAATGACACAGAATCTGGTTCAAACCCATAATCCTTCATCTTCTCGTACAAATCCAACACTTTTTCAAACTGCCCATCTTGATGATAGCAAGAAATAACAGTATTCCAACAAGCCACATCTCTTTCAGGCATTTCATCAAACACTTTCAATGCCAACCCGAATTCCCCGCATTTCGCATACATTCCAAGTAAAGAAGTCATAACAACAATATCCATCTCAAATCCATTTTTTACCACATGGGTATGAATCTTTTTACCAAAAGTTACAAACTTTAATCCACTACAAGCTTTCAAAGCACTTGGGTATGTATAACTATCAGGTTTCAAGAAACCAAAATGCATAAGGTTTTGAAAGACTTGAAGTGATTCAAAAAACATGTAATTTTTTGTGTAATTTGAAATTAAAGTGTTCCATAATGTGATGTTGTGTAATGTGGGGTTTTGAAAAACAACTAGATTTGTAGCAGATTGGATTAATTGAGGGAATGAAAAAAAGAGGTTAATTAAGTTTTTGCAAATTGTAATGTTGGTTTGTAATCCAGAAGTTATAACTTTTTGGTGAATAAGTTTCGCATGTTTTATTGATTTTGATGATTGATTGATGTTTCTTATTAGATTTGTGACATCCATTTTTCTTTCTCTTCAGTTTTTTCTTTTTTTGATTTTTCGTTTTAGGGTTAGATTAGGAAAAAGGTTTGGGAGAGAAACAATCTAAAAAAGGTTTTCACTATTCTCTCTCTATTGAACACACGAAACCCTAATCTCACACACTTAATCTCTGATCAATCTCCGATTAGTATTTCCGTTAAACATCTATTATACTCCGGTCAATACTTATTGTAAGTTTTTATCTAATTTTTTCTTTTTATTACATTTTCTGAAGAAAACAACACTTGCAATTCTGTTTTTAGATGTGATTTTACATTTTACTGTAATTTTTTAAGCTTATTTTATTTTTTATTTTTAGGTTTTGTTTTTTTAAAAGTACATTAACATTTTCTAATTTTTTTTTACTGACACGTGGTTGTTTTTGTGTTATATATATAACTATCAATATGTAATAATGTCATTATTTTTCAACATGTAATATATATAACTATCAATATATTTTATTATGAAAAATTAACATATAATATATTACATTAGATTTAGACCCATATCAAATACATCGGAGGTTAATAACATTTTGGAGATAAAATGAGTTGTTAAATATATGTAATAAAAAAACCTTATAAATTTAAATTTAAAAATATATGAAAAAACAAACTGATAAATTTAAATGTAAAGAATGTAATTAAAATTAAAGTAAAAGAATTTAATCCTAAAACACTGAAAACATATATTCTATTTCATCTTTTGTAATACTTCTATATAGACGATATTTGATATATTTTTTTTTCGAGTTGCCATCTTTGTTGCATCTCAACACCTTGAGATCTCTTTCGATTTAACTTGAGATATTGCAACGTACAATTATCCGTGCGTGAAAACTGGACGTTGTACTTACAAACCAACCGTTGATAAAAATAGTTAATAACAATATACATCACCATTCTACCTTTTACTTTTTATTCAAAACAATCTATCAATTTGCTGGAAAAAGAATATGAATTTTTAAACTCAAAATTTGAAAAACTAAATTTTGAGGAACAATATTTGAGATTTTTGATCGAATGAAAAAATAGAATTTGAGATACAAATAAATGGAAATCGATATTAGTTAGCAAATTATTAGTTGATAAAACTAAAACTAAAGAGTTATTAAATTAAAAATATAGAATTATGTAAAAATCGTGCCTGACTTTTGTTAATAATATTAATAATATTTCAAACAAATATTGGGTCTATGATAATAACTTATTTAAAAAATTAAAAAATTTAAGAAGATATATTTAATAACTTTTGTTAATAATATTCGTACCACTGTGTTTTATACTTTTACCACAATGTACAAGTATCACAACATACTGTACAAGTATTTAATGCACAGTTGTGGTGAAATAATTACAAAGATTGGTACGAATATCAATTCACTTTATTTAATATTAGTTATGACATAACCAAATCATAATTTAGTAAAATCAATGATTTTCATTGGTTAATTAGTAGTTAAAACAACCTTTTATTATTATTATTATTATTATTATTATTATTATTATTATTATTATTATTATTATTATTATTGTGTTTTTGCTATTTGTTTAAAAGGAGAAAAAAAAAATATGTATTTCTTTATATTAAAAGCTATCTTGGTTAGGAATTTTTTTTTACTAATGAGTCTTCTATTAATAATTTTAATTTAATTATCCTAGGTTAAAATTAAATATAGATTATCAAGTAGTTAGTAATTTTAAATATGAATGAACTTTCAAGACCATACATTATTTCTAAATGTATATATGTATATCATTGACCATAGATAGTAGAGATTATGTTTTTATAAAATCTATCAACATCTAGATTTATTAGGAAAAGCGTATAGTTAAGTTATTAATTAAAAAAATAATAAGCTTTTAATTTCATAGGGTTAACGACATAAGCAAATGTTAATTAAGTGAAATTGAACCTTTTAATTGGTTATTTACCCGCGTATTACGCGAGACAATAATCTAGTATATATGAACAAGAACACTAGCAAACAACTAGTGTTCAAAATTACAAGATCTAGAAATATTTATGATAGTTAATCGAATTAAGATGTCTATGCTCTTAATCTTGTAGTAACACGTAAAGAGGTAAATAATGAGTTAATGGGTGAAATTCAAGAACACGCCTATTGTTATGGAAGTATGTACTGGGAATTAAAACTAATCGATAAGCACATCGATAACCTTAAAGATATGGATGATCTTATATAGTTGATTGTTTCATTTTGAAATATGTGTTATGTATTGTACGTTATGCATATATTTTTTATTTATTTATGAGTGTTAATGTTTGAATAAAAAAAATATATTAATCATAGGTTGGATTATAATTAATTTATCCACGGATATCATTTCATGTTCCCATCTTAAAGCCCGAATGTGAAGTGGGAAAGAAAGTTCCCAAATTATCTTTCATCTTGGTAGTCTTTTTCTTTTTTAAAGAAACAAGCAAGTTTCATTAAACTCCAAACAAAAACATCAATTTCAGATATCAAGCAAGCTGCCGAATAAAAATAAAAGAATTTCAAAAAATATTCATCAAGCCAACTCTTATCAAGTTAACAAAAGGTAACTTTTTATCGAAAAAAAGCCAATTCTTATTTTCAACCACAGAAATAACATTTCTTTTATCTCAACAGCTCTTATTGATTTAAAACCGACTTTGAAAATCTTGTAATTCTTGTATTCCCATAACTTCCAAAAGGATGTCATTATTACACATAACATTGCCTTCTTTTTGTTTCTATCAGTTGTGTATAACCCACACTTTCCAACACCCCCTTAAGAGGGGAGGGAGTGGTCTCGGGTAGGGGAGTCGGATAGGGTCGGGTAAATCGGTAACACCGACGCCTCCGGTTTGGTTTCGAGAAGAGAGAGGACGGTTTGGGTCGATAAGCCGAGAAGAGAGAGAGGTGGGGAGTGATGATAACGCTCACTTTTTTGACCATTAGAACTTTTTTTTTTCTTTTTAAAAAAATTATTCCTTTTTTAAACCTCCTTTTCACTTATAAATACACTACAACTTTACATTTTAAAATCACAAACCGTTTTTCATATAAAACCATTTTTCAACATTGAATGTACTTTTTTATTTTAATTAATTATTATGTTTTTTATTTTTATATTGTTTGTCATTTTATGTATTAAAGATAAATAATAAAAAAGGAAATTTGAGTTGTGTTGGAAGTCACCACTCCCTCTTATTTTTGGTAGTTTTGGATAAATTTGGATAGTTTTGATATATAAAGTTTTTATTAGAGAGTGATGACATGACAATTTAAACAGATTTGGGTTGGAGGTTACCACTCTGAATTTATGGCAAACTGCTTCGACCAAATAATGACCTCCCACCAAACTGAAGTGGCGAAAATAATGTTGGATTTAGCAGCATAAATTCACAATCATCGTTAATGACTCCTAAAACAAAGTTAGGCAATCAATCTAGCTTTTTTAACTTCATGGATGTCTTTAAAATTTGAAAAATATACTAACAAGATGGGTAGTAATAAACTTACATGAATTTTTTATCCATCCCTAACAATTGTTGCATGATACAATTATATAATACAATTATATGATGCAGCAATTGTTATAGATGGATAAAAACCATGTAAATTTATCACCAACCTAACAAGAATGCTAATGGAGTAATGGTTATTGTTAACAATAACAACAACTAACTTTATCCATAAATTCTAATCATTTTAATTTTATTTTTCTCATGCAATCAATTGAAAGAGTGAGCACTGAGCAATATTAAAGTGTGAGAAAATATCCAAAAATGTTAATCCTGAATGGTCACTTCTTTCTAAAACAATACAAGGCTGTAAAGAAAAATGTAATTATTGTAACGAAAACTTAGTTCACAATTGCAAATATTAATTAATACATATAAGCTCAAAAAAGAATGATCATGAAAAAAAGAACCAGTGACTAGAAAAGTGAAGTAATGATTAGAACCATTCAATAATAAGAAAAGAAATCAGATCAAAAGTATGTTCATTCAATTAACATAAAATTTTCATTATTCATTTTCTAATAAATCTAAAAACCTAAAACGCATAAATCCGAGAGATTTGTTTCCTCGTTCTCGAGCTTTAAAAATTGCATCATCATATGAACAATATTTCATTAAAGTGCGTTTTATAAGAAGGATGCACTTATTAACATATTGATACATAACCTTTGATACCACTTCCAAAGTTCCTATAGAAATAAATTTAACACATTGGTATACACATTTTACAAAATGAAAAATTTAACATATTGTTCATAATATTATCCTTTTTTTTAACGGTCAATAAACACCAAACCCGGACTTTCATCCGGGATAGCCCAATGGTCAAAGGCTACCACTATCATAGGCCGAAACCCACAATTGGCCACTATACCAGCTGAATGAAAATCCAAACCCACCAAGATGCACCATTTTCAAGAAAAACCCAAACAAATGTCAAGCGAAAAATTGAACCTCTGCTTTATTAAGGATAAAACTTGGATGCCTCACCACTCCAACCGTGGGTCATAGACATAATATTATCCTATTAATGCACAACTTAGTCATACACTCATACCAACTTTATAAAAGTGATGCACTAATTTTGTAAAGTGATGTGGCAAATTTGTAGTTGCGTTTATACTATGTCGCAGCAAGTTTACACATTATCAGTCATCATTAGTTTTTTATTCAAGTATACGTAATGTTTTAAAAATCGGTTCGAACCGGCTGGTCGGACCGGTTCAACCAGGTTCCAAAGTGGTGCCCGGTTTTTTAGGTTTGGTTTTTACTAGTTTTTTTACGAGATTCGAACCCGTCGGTTTTTTCCAGTTTTTGACCGGTTCAATCGATTTTCTAATTATTATTTTTTTTGAAATTTTTTATAATTATTTTTATAAATTTATGGATATTTTAATGTTATTTTTTGTTGTTTGTGAATTTTAAAACTTATATTTTGTTATAAAATACCTATTTAGTTTTATTTTTAACTATTTTCGTTGGATTATAACAAGTTTAGTAGTAATTTTATATAAAAAAAAATACAATTTAAAAATAGTCAACCGGTTGAACCGACCGGTCCAACCGTCCTGACCAGTTTGATCGAGCGCTGAAAGTTTTCCGGTTCACTAAAAAACTAGTTTTTAAAACATTGAGTATATGTATATCAAACACATCAATTATATAGTAGTGAGTCAAGATACACTGTGTTACAGTAAAAACTTACACGTACGATGGGTTGTGGTCAATGGGTTTTCAAAAAAATTTAAACTCTTATTGTAACTTAAATTCAGAAATAATTCGTAAACTTTAATTAGTACATGCAGAAAGGGTGATGGTAGCCAATTGTGTAACTATAAAACTTGCGTTTATTATTTGTTGGTGGCATACTTAAAATAGAAATGATTAAGGAGTATAAATACATAGATATATAAATATATATTGATATTTATATTTATATTAAAGGTTTTTATTTCTTTTAAAGAAAGATATAGATTACATATAAAATATATTACATTTGTAAATGAACAAACGTTTACGATCAAATTATCGAACGTTGAACATAAATGAATGAACGGGGGCTATGTTCATATTTGTTTATTAAATAAATGAACGGCTTTTCTTGTAATAATAATAATTGTTTTTTTGAATGGCAAAGTTATATTATAGGAAAATACAACTAGCAAGATGCTAGCAGTCAAATATACAAATACGAGTACAAATCTAGAATCTACCAAAACTACATATTCTATATCTTTCCCGAGGCATTAACTGCTATGATTACAAAAGAGGTAAAAAAAAACTCACGCCAATTATAGTGATCCGAGACGCGAGAAAAACCCACACCCACAGAAATCATGTAACCGGTTTTCACTCCGTAGTGTTTTTGATATAATCACAAACATGCCTCGGGGATCGAAACAACAAGACCATCATGAAATACTAAAACCAACCTCAATATGGTCACCTTGAAACAACAAAACATGATCACTTTATAAAAATCATAACTCTTGCTCAGGCCACAATAATGAGTAGCAACGAACCAAGAATGCCTAATGTTTAACAGCAAAGTAGCAAACCAACCAGCACCATCAACCCCAAACACGAATATTTAACCAGGCAATATGCTTGCATCCTTAGCTTCATGTTATCTAGCTTTTCTAAGGCCCCTCCCAACGCTTGAATTATCACCCCGTTCTCCCCACATTCAGCGCGTTCTCAACGCCGCCGATGGCACGGCCCAACGTTCTGGTGCTCGTTTTCGCGTTCTGTGAGAACGTGGATGGCACGAACCAAATTCTGGCCGTGTTCTGGAATAGAAATTATGCAGAGAACGTGCGTTCTCTGTTTTCTTCTTTCTTCTTCCTTTATTATATATATATTCAGATAGATAGATAGATAGATAGATAGATAGATAGATAGATAGATAGAATAGATAGAATGATAGATAGATAGATAGAACCGATAGATAGATACAGAGATAGATAGAAGTATAGAACAGATAGATAGATAGAACCGATAGATAGATACATACAGACATATATATATATATATATATATATATATATAGGGAAAGGTTATATTAGGAACCCCTAAAAGGTTAGGAACCCTTTTTTTTTAACTAAATTTCATGTTAGTATACATGAATGAAAATAGTAAATAAATGAAGCCACGCCGGTGTTCCCTCCATCTCCCCTTTATACAGAACAAAATAGAAACACACACACCCATAGAAAAAATTTAGTATAATAGTGGTACCACAATGATTCCAGCAGTATCCATCTCCCACGGAGCTTCTTCTGAGATTTTTCCATATTATGACTGATGGTCAATATTGCCCGGTCACCCTGTTTCATTATTGCTAATCATTTAATAAAAAATGCAAGGTAATTAAACTCAAATTATAATAATAAACCTATAGAAATTTTCCGAGCCTCCAATAGCTTTGAGCAACATTTGAGCCTCCTTTTGTTTAAGTTGCTTACAGGTCTCTTTTGAGCCTCTTTTGCAACTCTCTCTGTGAAAACACCAAAATACAAAAAATGCTCTAATCATTCTCATTATTACATTAACATTATGGTACATTGGTATCCAAAACTCATGTTAATTTGAGACATATAGTTTTTAGTTAGCGTGGATGTTGCATCAGTTCCTGGTGCATTCTCTTAATAGAAATCAACTCCAAGTGTGTTGTTTATTTTTTCCTCTGTATGCATAACTTATAAGGTGCTTATAAGGAACAAAGTACACTCCATTTAGTTAACCTGCAAATAGAAATAACTTCACCTTAAGCATCTATAGTCAGAAAGACCACTGAATTGCACGACTTTTATTGGTTGAACAATACCTACTCTGGTAATTGTAGAGAGGAAGTGTTGTTAGAAGTATGAAAAGCAATAGGTTGTTCCAAATTTCTCAGGCCAATGTGGATTCTTATTACTAACGATTCTTAAGCAATGGCAATCCTTAAGGTTTATCCAAAAACAATTTTAAACAACCCTATGTGAATTGTTTGGGCTTCCATCACGTAAAGTAAGTTTATCCGAAACAAAAAACATATATGATAAATAAATCCATACATACACAAAATAACTTTGCCTTATATACTAACGATTCTTAACTTTGGTAGGGTTGACTATTTTGCTGTCACATAACACCTTTTTAGTTTTTTACACAAATATATGGAGATCATTATGCAAAACAGATAGTTACATTTATAGCAATAAAATAACATAAAATAGTTAAACAAACCTCGCTAAAGCCGGTAACTTCGGTTTCTTGGATTGAGGCATAATCATCTTCATCCTCATATCCTCTCTTTTCCATTCTCCTATCCTTATATCTTCGGCCTCTTGGCTATCGAATATCAAACAAAAAACAATCTTAACCAAAACTACTACTACAAAAACAATTATGCACCAAAGAT
>JAOEHQ010028504.1:0-13540 GCA_025447715.1 Asclepias incarnata
GTCCTCCGGCTATTTTAAACACACACATATAATCCCTCGTTTACCTTTGGAAGCACCTAACATACATGCTACTAGAAACATATTGGTTATTCCCTTTCTAAAAAACTAAAAAACATTTTCTATAACTAAACTCGCTGTAGTTCTCCTCTTAAAAAAAAAAACAGTCAGACTGTAAAAGTCCACCCTCCTCCAGATTCAAATCTCTGTTTTATGTTCAATACACACTAATAAAAAAACCACATCTTTCTCCCCGGCCACTCTCAAATCAAATCAAAACCATTCATATACAAAATAAATATGATGATCACAAAATCCACAATCCAATCATTTCTTTCAATCTTCCTCACAATCCATCCTCACGAAACCAACGTTGTTTTCTACTCAACTTCTTCTTTCTTCTTCGTACGTAACAATCTCCTCTCATACTCATATATACATTTCACTATATATATATATATACATATAAGCTGATGATGATGAAGATGAATTGGTGCAGGTATTGAGTGCATATTTTGTGGTATTACCGTTACGAGACGAAGGTGCAATATCATTAGGGATAGATAATATACCTGGATTGTTTTTAGGTTCATTATTACTTACACTTGTTGCTGCTCCTCTTTCTACTCTCATTTTTTCCTTACCTAATCTTCCTAAACCTAAGGTACCTTACTTACTTTTCTCTATATCTATCTCTATTTCATTTCCTATTGTTATAGTGTATTTTTGGGATTTTTAGATGATTTTCTTAGGTCTAAAGCTATTAGGTTAGTTTGCGATTTCGATTAGATTCATGATTGAAAAGCTGCGAGTCCAATTTGCTCCGGATATTACTACTTAACCGCTATTTTTTTTCTCAGACGTGGCAATAAGCTGCTACTTCATATGTTACATGATTAAAACCGGTGTCACGTCATTGGTTTTTAAGTTATAAAGAGTCGGATACTTATGCTAGCAATGAATTGATAGTTTGGTAGGCGGTTAGTATGTTGGATATATACGATACCAAAACGTCGCTATTTAGATGCATTTTCTGGAATGGGAGATGATTAGCGGTTTCGGTTAGATTCATGATTGAAAAAGAAAATTTTGTTGTGAATATGCCTAACCTTAGTAAATTAAAGGTACAATCCAGCTTGCTCATATACATTTGGATATTACTGGAATGTGAGATGATGTTAGGTTTAAATTGATCAGGTTAGTTATCAGTTTTAGATTAGATTCATGATTGAAAGACATAAGTTTGTTGTGAGCTCGTATATTTGTTGCCTAATCTTCCTAAACCGAAGGTACGATCCAATTTATGCTCATTTTTATCCAAAGTTTACTCGTTGATGCAATATGTATGGTTAGATTATGCCGATTCTAGGGTTATGATACGTCATTAGTTATGAATCTGGATTAGATTCATGATTGAAAAAGATAACTTAGCTCTGAAGAGTGATTGCTTATGTTATTCCTTGAAATAGTTGTATGTCACCCTGATTTATATGATTCGGATATATATTTAACCACTGAAGACGATTTGGTTGTTTATGCAATAGGTAATTGCCGTCCTTGGACTCTTTGTTGATTTTAGGCTAGAAGTGATTTATGGATTTCATATTGATAGGATTCATGACTGAAAATCTCAAAAAGTAGATGTGAAGTTTGATTGGTTATATCTTTGCAATGGTTTTATATAGCATTCAATCGTTTTGCTCATACTTAGGTAGAGTAGCTCACACTAATTTATGCTATCTGAATATTGATCTAGCAACCGTACCTTTTTATATGTGAATCTGTTTGGTTGTTTGTGTAACTTAGTTTCATATCATGTCTACTTATTTAGTATTTACTATGGGTTAGTTCTTCGGATATTATTGTTGGTAAATTGATTATTATGACATACATAGTCAAATGTATCAATACTGCAAACCAAATAGTTAGGCAATACGTTCAGTTGTTTGCTTTCTAACTTTCTAAGTAATTCCCAGAAACCATACAGATTTGTATCTTCTTGATCTTCATCTAGTGCTTCAACTTAACTTCAAAAGGTGCATATAGTCGGGATTTAACTAGATAGATGCTATTCTACATGGATAAATACCATTGACGAGCAATTTTGTAAATGTTATGTACAATAAGCCACTTGAGGTCGAGGTGCTAAGTAAATAATAGTACACCATTGTGCACTTGTTCTCTCTTCTTGTTTTTTCTTCTTTATATCATAAAATGGTTTTGGTTAATCTGTGAGCGTACCACATGTTTTAGACTAGAATTATAAGTTATTGTGGAATTTTTTTCTTCTCTGTTCTACATGCCACACCGTCCATGAGCAGCAAACATGTAAATGTGTGTAATTAGAGGTATAAAAGTGTTCATTGGGGGAATATATATGGACTTTTGTTTTAATGTCACTGGTATATTTGTCCCTGATCATCAATGAGAGTCTGGATTCTGTACATCATCCTGTAATAAGTTTCTGTTGAATTTCAGGCTTTGGTCTTGATATACAGGTTTTTCAGTGCAAGTCTCGTGCTTTTTTTCTTTTTATGGGTTCTGTCTTCTCCAGAAAATACATTTCCCAACTTTAAGGTAAATAATTAAGGATAAAATCTGTTTTGAGTTGTGACTTAAGATATCATCTCTTACATTTGCAATGGGTAATTCCATACTTCGTACATTTTCAGGGTTTCCTCTCCTTGCAGTCCACCATAAAAGAGGATTTAAAGGTTGAAACGCAATCCGATTCTAAAAATCCTACCGATTGGGGCAAGCATAGTTGGTTTTTTATTTCTGTGAGAATAGGCTTCTTCTTATGGGTATCGGGCTGTTCTCTTTTAAACTTGGTTATTCTTTTTCAGTTTTGGCGTTGATGATAATTAACAAGGGGGTGTTTGGATGTGCATTTTGAAAGTGCTTATGTGATTTTGATCAATCAGAATTAGATAATTAGCTATAATAAAATGAGTAGCAGGAGATAGTGTTTGGATATGCTTTTGCTATCTGATGTTCCGATAATAAGATGTTCTAGCATTTCGTAAATATCTATCTTTTAGATCTCCCGCAGAATGGAGGGAGTATCATATTATATAAAATGACCAAAAAGGCACTTATGTGAAAAATAAAGGAGATACATCTTATGAGATTGGAGTAAAGTTTTCTCAAGTTAGATTAAGAGACGGTGTAATTAGCTAATCATATTTTACGTTTGATAATCGGTTTATTGTATAAAATTGATTCTTTGATGCCTGGATAATTAGATTATCAGAAAAAAGTGTGCTTACCAAAACTTAGACTAATTATTCTGACTGCAAGTCACGGTAATTGGATAATCAGTTTCAAAATGAAAATCCAAACACCCTCTAAAACCGCAGCTTTAAAAATAATTTCTCTCCTTCGCTCTAGGTTGCTCTTCTAAATCTTATAACTATATCTTCAACTTGGGCAAGAGTCGCTGATGTGATGGACAATGAGGTATGTATGCTACCATGTTGCGCAGTTTTCTTTGTCATGGTGGCCATGCATGCTTTGATTTCATCCTTTATTCAGTCAGGTTCAAGACTGTTCGGATTTATTGGGGCCGGTGCTACTTTCGGTCAGCTTTTCGGCTCATTGTTTGCCACAGGAATGGCCTGGTTGGGACCATGTATGGTTGCTCTCTTTGTTTTTGGGAAATGATATTTTGCAATTAACCTGCCGTAATGTTTTCACGTATCAATTTTTTTTTCTTATTCGAATTATGTTTTGTTAGATCTCCTGCTATTTGCTTCCCTCATGATGGAATTTGCTGCCCAATCATCCAAAAGGATCAATAAGGATGTACCTGATCCCTCTGAAGAACTAACCCCTCTCAGGTTTTTATTTAATTTATTCATTTGTTTATGCTTCTTAAGTTTAGTTTGATTTCTTAATTTAGACTTTAAACTTTTAATTTCTAGAAAGACTGAAGTTGATCAGAAGAATGAGACCAATGAAGTAGATATATCTGATCGGAAAGAATTTTCAGCAACAGCTCCAAGTTCAACTATAGACTCGACAAAGCCTCGCTTTTGGGCTTTGCTGGATGGATTTTGGCTTATATGGTCATCGAATTATTTGTTGTGTGTGTCATTATTCTTGTGGCTAAGTGCAGTGACCTCTTCCTTCTTCTATTTTCAGGTAAAAACTGGTTTCATTTGTCTCCGGGGTATCAATTTTGATCCATATACTCACGAATGAGCTCATTCATATGTTTCTATTCTCTTAGGTGTCTACTGGGTCAGCCCATTGGTTTTGAAAAACAGCTTAAAAGAAAGTGGGTCAAATTGGCTTGAAAGTAGCTCAAAATGTATCCTATTGCACAAAACCTCGTCATTCATTTTCTTAATAGACTATTATTGAAATGATATAAACGTTAAAATCATATTTGGCGCATTTCTTATGTAAAACTAATTCGATTTTTATGGGCAAAAAGTGTTTCGGGTCAACCTAGCCTGCCTGACTGTTTAGGACCGTACAAATAGTTATCTGTTTGCACCCAACCCGTTGTGAACCATTACTTACCGCGTGAACTGCTCATTGTGCAACCGTCCTGATTTATCCTGTTCTCGTCAACTGCAGAAAGTAACAGTGATTGCCTCCACTGCTACAACCCCTACTGGAAGAAGGCGACTATTTGCACAAATCAATAGTTTTATTGCTGTTTTTATCCTGGCTGGCCAGCTTACATTAACGGTACCCTATCTGTGAAATTTAACTCTTCGGACAGAATTCTTACAAATTAACATATATTTAGCTATACTAGAACATATGTATGCTTCTTAAAGACTGTCACTTATCCACCTTTCAAAGTTGTTATATTGATCTTATAACCATAGGGTTTACAATGCGAGTGTAAATCCAATTAACATACCTTTTCACCTGCTCCTTCATTGTTGCATACTTGCATTTTTATTTCTTGATTTAGTTAATTCATTTATCTTATTATCTTTTCATTTCTTTATTTCAATTGTGATCATCAATACCTACATTCGTTATGTATTACTTTTTCAGCAGTATGCAAACATCACTTCCGAGATATGAAATCAGATTTTTGAACTCCAAATTCACAAATAATTGAAATAACCAGCTTTACTTCTGCTATGCTGTCGATAAAAATCTGCCATGCCATTTGTGCAGAAATAATTGACGAGTTTTTTGAATTCTTCAGAAAGTGAACTGTTTGTTCTTGTTTACTTCACATTATTGTACCGCCCTTTCTTAAGTGTCTCTGATTTTTTACTTCTATTATACAAGCATTCTATGCAGTGATAGTGTGATACAATATTTATTGTTAACATTTCATTGCATATTTGTTATTTTATTTTTGCTTAGAAAGGCAACATTTCATTGCATATTGATTATTTTTTGTGCAAAAATGCCAAAAACATTAAAAATATATATATAAATAAAAACAGTTAAAGTTTAGAGGAACAATGGAATTTGAGAAAATTGTGGTAATCTAAATAAAAATCAACTGTTTTTGGCAGTTGGAACTTTTGTCCTAAGTCTCTCAATCTTCTAATGTTTAGTTTAGTCTATTATTTTCCTCTTTTGCACTTTCTAAAGAAGGATGATTTATTTGCAATGCAAGTCGAGGGAGATGGTTTAAAAAGACAACCATTGCTCTTCAGACATTTTATTTCTTCCAGTAAGTTATTTGAAAGATGATATTTTGTGTGTGTAATGTACTTGTTTTCTATTTATATTTCAGGGGCATATCCTTACTGTAGCTGGAATTACTATAGCTCTTTGCTCTGCACCATTCACGGCATTTCTGAACTCAATTGCTATTGCTGTTTGGCCGACTTACTTAGCAGTTGCAGTCTCAGAGACCATTCGGAAGGTTTTTGTACCTACATGAAACTAAATGGTTGTAAAATAATCTTAAAGTAATATAACAAGTATTTTTAGTATATTAGGACGCAAACCTAGAACTTCCCTTGTTAAAAAGGACTTGCTTTCTAGTACCCATTGCTAAGTTATTAGTATAACATGTTGTATAATAACTGTAGAAACAAAATCTTTTTTTTTTGATAAAGGAGTAGAAACAAAATCTTCCGTTGTTAATTTTGAGATCTACTAGTGTACGACTGTTCATGTATGTATTACACCTACAAAGAAAACTAGGTGATCCTAGTAACTCGTTTGGCCATTTTAAACCACCTCCAAGGTGGCCTAGTGGTTAACATCCTAGACCTCTTTACAAGTGGACTCAGTTTCGAATCCCGCCAGGTACAATATTGGAGGTGGCCAGGGAAAAGTTCAGAAACGTTCACGGGATACCCAGGTTATACCGCGTACATCTGAGTCAAAAAAGACTCGCCTTCCCCCGGGTAACTTGATTAGGAAAACCCTCATCTGTTTACCTGTTTTATCTGGCCATTTTAGTTTCTATTGAGCTAGAAAAAAGACCAATCATGAAGTTGAACTGTAGTTTTCATCAGTTTTCTTGTTATACCCAAATTTGGTTCTAGGTAGATTTATTTGTTTACTTCAAAACTTTGATACTTTTGGAGCGTCCCTTTATCATATATAGATAAAGCTCGACTAATTTATTGGTTTGCAGGTGGTAACCTACGTTGTAACTAGGCCAGGAAGAGAATTACTGTTCACTGTTGTCTCACAAGATGAGAAATACAAAGCAAAGGTACCCTCCTTACTCCCAACACGACCCCCATACCCTAATAAACACTCGTATCAAATGTAGAGGTGAAAATGGATGAGTCAGTAATGCATAGCTTTTGGTATAATTCGAAATGGGTTTGGTTGACCTAACAGCCGGTAAGATCTTGTTTGTCAAGTGCAAAAATATATCATCTAACGATTAGGGTGGTGGACCATTGGTTGAGCATGTATCTCCAAAAGGGTGAAATTCCCTGGAGGCCACAGGTTCAATCCTTGGTTCCTTAAAAAAAGGATACCCTAATGACCCCAGAGGTTCACCTGCTCTGACTCTAGGCTCGCAAAGCGAGTCAGCTCTTGGGATTAGTCTGCTCGCAAAGCGAGTAGGACACCCATGATTACCAAAAAAAAAGATGTCAAAATTCATCATGTGATCAACGGGTCATTTTTACTAGAGGTTGCACTCTGGGTGGGTTGGGTAGGTAACGTGTTACATTTGTACACACAACGTCGTGTTGTGTCTCCCATAAATACAAAATAATACAATGATTTAACTTTTTCATAACATGTCAAGTATAATTATAATTACAAAAATAATACAAAACTATGGTATCTCAATAGTGATTTAACTTTTTAAATAAAATGATTTAGAAGGTTATATGTATTAAAAAAGCACTTTAGGTGACTTTCAATACCATTCAACCCATTTGACCTTTTTTGTTAAGCTGAATTTTTATTTTACCTGCTGAAATAAAGCATACCCTGAATTGACCCTTCGTATGTGAATGGCTCAAAATATCCGTACTAATGATCACTTAGGCATTTTAGAATATGAATATCAGGCAATGCACAAAGATGCTGGAATACCATATGCTATACCCTATGGGACCAGCTTAACACTTGAAACTTGAAAGACAGTGATATAGAAGCCATACATTCTACTATCAATGGAAATCGATAGTGAAGTTGAAATTTGAAATTACAACTTTAAGAATCTTTGGTTGTTTGTACTTTGTACTCTCACAATCAACAAGCATGTCTAGTTATAAAAAATAACAATCCATATTATGAACTGAGCATTATCGATGGCTAGTTCAACACATTTAATTATAATCATTGATTCATACTATGTTTAAATGCTAATGGATCAAGCTATATTAAGATAATATAGCTAAAAGGAAAACTAGTCAAATGAGTTGAAACTTCCATAAAGTATATATGAATATCTCTAATGCACGAAACCTCCTAAATCATTTTCTTCAAAATGTTATGTCGTAATCATATTTGTCATACCAGTTACTTAAGAAAACTCTACATTTTTGGAAAAGAGTGTTTTTGTGATGACCACCCAACCGGTTCTGATCTATACCAACAAGTTACTTGTTCTGACCTATACCCAGCCCACCCATTATGCCTCCTCTACTTAATATTTTGAAACTTCCCAGTTGTTGTACTCATCATCTTATAACTATTAGCATTATGTAACACAAGAGCTGAGATAATTACCTGCTGATATGCGTGGAAGCAGATTGAAGCAAGGAGAGACCTAATGTACACATGCTTGATGTTTAACCCCTGAGAATGTAGATATAATCAATGGTCAGGTACACAAAGTATTGTCAGCTTCTTTTTGTAATTGAAAGAAAAAAAATCTGTATCTGAGTTTCATTAGTACTTACAGCGGATTGTAGATAAGCAGGCGTAAATTTGACTCCTTCCACGAGTAATGCAATAGGGGTAAACAAGAAGAAAGACATAATTGTTATTATCGAGAAGAGAGTAATGTTGTCCAATGATTCCTGTAGAGATGCAGATTGGTAACTGGTATGTTTATACTTTGTATTATCACACCAATAATTAAGATATACGGAGTAATAGAAATGTTAGAAACAATTACCTCTTTCTTAACCATGAATTTTTTACTCAGTACATTACGCGATTGATTTGCCAAATTGGATGCCATGGCACTCCAAAAACCAGGCCTGTTACCCAAAAGTAAAAGATTAACACATAAAGGGAATACAGGAGGACACTATAAAGGTCACAAAATAGGTAGATTGGGTAACAGGCTAAAACGGGTAATTCTTTTGTAGGGACGAGTCTGGCTGACCTTTTGTACAAGATATATAACTTTCTTATAACTAATTAGTGTGGGAATGAAGTAATTGAAAACGAATAAGGAGAAGAATGTAATCACTTTTTTGATAGGGAACGAGCGGAGCCACTCGACCACATATGATTACAGACATTATATTACTTCAATAGTGATCTAATGTTTTGGAAACTATTTAGAAAGTTTATGCATCATGGCTGTGACCATTCAGAGAAGAAAAACATCCCAAATCGACTCATTTAGTGATGAATGGGTCAAGATTTCCACTTTCTATAGGAAAAAGAACAAGAGGCATCAAATGCCCAATTTGTGTCCTCACCAATTAAACGAGACCTCAGTCAGAGATGCAAGTACTACTCCGCCAACAATCGGTACAAGGGAACTCAATACCCATGCTGTTGGTATCTGTTAATGGAAAACATCGATTCATTACTTTGTAATGTCCAAAACATGTATATACAAACCTTTGAATGAAAAAGAAACACCATCCAACATGCAAATTCATAAAAAAGTATGAAAAGAATATATGGAAGTAGATAGGAGACAAACCTCTCCTAGAAACATTGTAGAGAGTACAACTGTGAAAAACGGTTCCATTGCTTTGATTGTGTGAGTAAATGAAACAGAGACTTTTCCAAGACTCATGTTAGTCGAAAAATTGCCTAAGGTGTGCATTACAGCCAATGGCAGGATTGCTACAAGCTGCCAAGAAGTCGTTAAATTAGAATCAAAAAGTAAAAAACAGAACAGATAAATCAGTTTGATCAAATCCTTCATACCAACGACATACCTGTGCACGACTGATATTCGGCCACTTATGAAGATTTAAAGCCCACGACAAAAATATAATGAAAGTCCCGACAGCAAGCTGAACTGCAGTCAGGGTAATTGGATTCGGAAAAACTTCCAGAACCTGTAAACATGGATCAGGAAGAAATGCGTTTATTCTTCTGACCGGGAATTGTTAAGCACATATTGATATAATCCATTGACTAACTCTGCAAGGGCGTTGCTGATTAGATATTATTTTTGTTACTTGTATCTTCGGTTCCACCTAATATATAGGTTGAAGCTTTATTACATCAATTTATCTTATCATTTGACGGCCTTCTTAAACTCTAAAGCTCGACTCTTCTTAACTTTGTGTTTATCATAATCATTGTTATTACCCGTAGGGCGACATCTGTAAAGCTATGGTTGTGTTTGCTTTATTAGCTTTCATCTGCATGAGCATTATCAAGTTTCTGTTCAATGTCGACAACACGTAAAGACCATTGGGTTTAAGTTGGATTACTCAATCAAACTCTAGATATGATGGCTTCTTTGATAAATATGAGCCTCAATAGGTGTATTAGGTAATAGAATAAACTCAATAAAGTATTTATTGACTACGAAGAGGCAGTTTCTCTTGTGACCGAAATAACTAGGCTAGAACAATTCTTGCTAAGTTGCTATTGTTGCATCAAAAGGTTAGTAGCTTCAATAGTTCACTATCAAATAATATTGTTTTCAGACATTATCTTGCCTTATGTATTTAGTACTTTTACAAATCATGTTTTATACACGTTGTAATTCGATATTTATATTATTGAACTGTAAGAACAAAAATCAGCAATTAGTATATAGACCAGCCTATGATCATTGTATATATTGAACTTCCAAAGGTAGATTACACAACCATTAGAAGAAGAAAAGGCAGTCTAGAAGCTAGCCTATATTCGGTATACCTTTGATCATTTTATATCAAAAAGTCAAACAAACTCTTCAAACTAAAACATATCTCACTACTAAACTAGTGTAAGCAATCATGTATCGAGGTGAAGTTCCGCTAGAAAGAGTCCTTAAAATAAGAACGGTAGGAAGGATGACACCCAAAATTTTTACACGCCGATGCACTTACTTTTTGCACTTTGACGCACCTGATGCATTTACTTCAGGTGCATACAAAAAAGTAGGTGCATCATCATTCCTAGACTTCCTATGTGAAGCGTCACTTCATATTTAACCAATCAAATTGATGACATTCATCAATTTGGGGGTCCATCACCATGTCTACATAGAATCAAGTTTACCAGTTTACCACTATATCAATTATGCGGTATTTTATATAAGCATCTATATATATCTTACGTGGTCCTCCCAGACAATAGCGACCCCTTCGATATTTTCTCTCATCTTATATTAACATTCCATTTCGTATCCTTGTAACCAAACACCCCCTTAATTTTTTTCATACTATTATTTAAACCAGCACGGCCCACATAAAACACATGCAGCACAACTTTTTTTACAACATGTCAGCACCATAATCTTTTCTACTCTTTTTACGGTAAATATACTCAATATCAAATTAACCAAAAAAATATAGCTCACGTACTGCACCTCTCATATACCGGGGATTTAATATGTACATCTAATAAACTTCAAGGTCAAAATGGAAACTTTTTCCTTAACAAATCTGCATTACGGATCATTTCCTCAAAAATATATATTTAAAAGCTTCAATAGTTTAGTATAATGTATAAAAAAGGACTTCGCTAAACCAAATAGAGGTATCATTTTTTATGACTCCTAGACTACCCGAATGCCTATGATTGAACCAGGAGTTCCGAATATACCCAACTGGCCAATCCTCACCCCCACAAATGTGTGAGTAGTGAGTATCGAACCCAGATAGCTGATCCTAAGATACCAAGACTTATTTACAACATTTTACGACATGTTAGCAAAAAAAAATTTAAAAAGTAAAGGAAAAACACAAACCTACAACAACAACAACAACCGATACTCAATCCCGGCAACAGCCGGGGTTTGAGGAAGGTAAGATGTACGCAGCCTTACCCCTACCTAAAGATAGAGAGGCTGTTTCCAGAAGGAACTCCGGCCAAAGAGTGGAAGAATAATAAGGTGGAAGAATAAAACACAAACCTGTTTGTTGTAAATGTTGAAATAAATATTAAAGAGATACCAAACAGCAAACAAAAAACCCAACACAACTGTTTCCTTAATTTTCTCTTTCTTAACAACTGCCGCCGCCACGTCATCACGTTCGTCATCATCACTTTCTGTAACTACTAAACCATCACGTGTGGTTCCACGCGCTGTAATGGGGGAGTAAGAGATTAAACTAGAATGCGATAATAAACGCGAAGAAGAAGAATGTAAACTTATTGGTGATGATGAATGAAAAGGAAGAAAACTGTTGGTATTGTTGTTGTGGAAAGATGTGTGATTAAAACGGTGTCGTTTTGGAAGTGAAGTGATGAAGGAGGTGTGATGAAGTTGTTTCGCCATTGAGAGATTTATTATATTTTGGTTGCCGGAGAAGACAGAGGAAATGAAAGGAGGGAAAATGATATTTGTGTTGTGTAGCAATGTAGACTAAAAATGTATGTGTTTTGTGTACTTTTATTGTTTTGGACTAAAAAAGATTCGTAATATTTTGGAAGACAGGAAGAGTGTTTGGATTCCAAATTTGTATCCAAACTAGGAATAAGAATATTCAATTTAATACTCCACCAGCCGCATTAAAATATTCAATTATTTATAATATGTATATATAAATAAAGAAAAACTAGACGGAAGCCCGCACGATGCGACGGTGATGGTGGTAGCGGTAGCGGTGTGGTTATTAATGTAAAACTTTGATGTGAAATGGGGTAGTGTAGTTATTTTAAGGGTTGAGAGATGTACGTTGTAAATAATAGTTATTTTAAGGGTTGAGGTATATAAACAATTTCATTAAGGGTATTATAGGTATATTAGGTGGAGATATTTAAATTAGTTACTAAATGATAGGGGTAATTTGGAAAGTTCAGTAGGCTTTTTTGAGAAAAAAAAGGGGTGGGGTTGCTCCTTTATTAAGGAGTATAGATGTTAGGTTTACAATCAATTTACAAACAAAAGTTTACAAATAAATCTTGCACCAATCAAATCAAGTCATTTTTTTTCTTTTTTCTTTTTTCTTTCTTTGTTGATTGGTCAACAACACATGCCATTTACAAACAAAAGTTTACAAACAAATCTTGCACCAATCAAATCAAGTCATTTTTTCTCTTTCTTTGTTGATTGGTCCACAACACATGCCATTTACAAACAAAAGTTTACAAACAAATCTTGCACCAATCAAATCAAGTCATTTTTTCTTTTTCTTTTCTCTTTCTTTGTTGATTGGTCCACAACACATGCTACATATGTTTGTAACAATTTGTTTGTAAATTATTTGTAGATGTAGCATTGCTCATAAATAAAACTTATTTATTTTATTACATAATATATGTTAAATTAATACATAAATAATAGGGTTAAGTACCTTTTTCGTCCATGTGGTTTCAGAAAAAATGGTCTTTCGTCCCTCTCGTCAATTTTGTTCATTTTTCATCCCTGTAGTCGAACTTCTGTTAAAAAAAACTCGTCCATGTCGTTAAGTCAGGGGTATTTATGTCTTTTTTCTCATCACTCTCTTTTTATATATGTTATATATTAAAATAAAAAAAATAAAAAACAACACACACACACATTAAACAAAAAAAAACTCTTTCTCTCTCCCTCTTAGAATTTCCGGCCGACCACCACTGCTGCCACCCGACCGCCGCCGTCCACCGCCGTGAATTCGCCGGAAAAATCACCAAACACCCCCGTAGTCATCTACAACCATGGGCGGAGCCATGTATACCCGAGGGGTAGCGGTCGCTACCCCTGAACTTTTACCCGGTAGTGGATTTTATTTTTTTAACGTTTTTCGTATTAGATTTCGTATTTCGCTACCCCCGAAACAAATTTTCGCTACCCCTAAACAAATTT
>JAOEHQ010028515.1:0-13533 GCA_025447715.1 Asclepias incarnata
TTCACCGTTATCCCAATTTGGACACATCTTAGTTCGTTATGTAACCTTGGCCATAGGCTACAAACCCATTAAATGGTAATCAATGTATGTTACTCAATCATACATTTATTGATGTCCAAAGTGGTGAAAAACACACTTTTTTCCAACAAAAAGTGAAAAATATGTGAGAAAAATATATGGTTGGTAGTTGTATTTTATACAATATGAAATGAAAAATAGATGACGTGATACTGATATGACAGTAAATATATAATAGGTGAGAAATATATAAGTACGGGTTGAATAAGGTCTAACATCCAATAAATAACTATATCAAATATATAACGTACTATACATGGCTTCTAGTTTATCGGTACGTGAGGTGAGGTGATACATTCAACATAAAGTGGTAACTTCTAATACATGATTCTAGAGGTTAATTAAATTTATCATGACGTTTCCCTCAAAAATGAATTTAAAATTATCAAAACCCATATATGTAGAAAAAGGAGCATTTTTTCATTTTAAAGTAAAGCTAGCACTACTTGAAAGAACATTTAAAGTAATATAGTTAAATTAACGATCCAAATATATATAAATAATATATCTAGTAAAATTAAAGTTCTTTGAAGTAAAGATCACATATTATTGTCATGTTTAATGTTCTTTATTATTTTAATTCATTGGCAAGAGACCATTTTACTTTTTTGAATTACGGAAGACCTATCATTTCCCATTTAAGTTAAGCGGAATATAAATATGCCTGAAAATAAATTTCCTTTATTGTATCAAGTTAAGCTTTATGAATCGGACATGTTGCAACTAAGAACATCTCCAATACTTTTTGTTTTGTAATAAAGCATTTTTTTCAATTGGTTGGATCATCAAAGATAGCTTTTCTATATAGTTAGTGGAATATGATATAATAAAGTAAAATAGTTTTCAAAGCTTATCACCATTGTAAATACTCATTCGATATAAAGCTTATAAAAAATTTAATAAGTCACTTAAGATATGATGTGGATAGGCTTGTTTAGTGCCACGTAAGATTTGCATATCCTCACTTATAGGTATCTCACTTATAGCTAGGTATATACATATAGTAAGAAGCAAGAATAGTTCTTACGGTTTAGAAATCTCTAATACATTGCTAACAAAATATTACAATATAATAAGATTTCTTTTACCGTGGAATATACTAGTCTTTAATAGCTTATTTGGCATGCAATCATCTTTTAATTTGAGCAAAAATAGAATCCCTTAACAAAGCAAGAATATAACTCCTGCGTTACCGTGTATTAAACAAAAGAGATTATTATCTGTGGATGTAACTAACTATGACTAAATGTCTATGTTGTGTAAAGATCTCGTAAAATGTCTATGTCATGTAATGAACTTTCAAATCCTAGTTATTGGATGTACCCGGGTATATGTGGCAACCATATAAGTTGTCACTTGTAAGTTTTTGATTGATCGTGTATATCCAATAACTAGGATTTGAAAGTTCTTTACATGACATAGACATTTTACAAGATCGTTACATAACATAGACATTTGATCATAGTTATTTACATGCACAGGTAACAATCCCTAAACAAAAACCCACCCCGTTTTTCAAAACTTTACTGCTCTTTCAGGAGAGTGGTGAAATTTGATTCAAACAATTGAATAACATGTGAATTCCAAGAACATCTTTATTCTTTAGTTAAGTACTCTTCTAATTACTTGTTCAAATATATGCGCTCTATTGATATTAATGATGTGATAAATATAGGCAAAGGTCCTGAAAAGCTATCCATCAAAGTTGTGTTTCACATCTCTTCAGTGCTTGTTGAGTTCCATGCAATCGTTTATTGTAGCCATCATTTTGGAAAGAGAAGCATATCAATGGAGACTTGGTTGGAATATCAGACTTCTTGCAGCGGCTTATTGTGTGAGCATATTTCCATTTCAACTACATTTTAGATGTTTATTAACTACGGATTTTATTATAAAAGTGTAAGAAATAATGGAAACACCCAGAAAATAATCAATCTAATCGATTGATTATCAAGATAACCAGAATTATTATTATTATTATTAAAGATAAGTTTGAATTATTATTACAGAAATCAGAAAACTAATCAAAATGATTGATTAGAATACAAACTAACACCAAAAATCAAAAAAATATATACATATCGATATGATATATATATATATATATATATATGCAGATACAAGAATCGATTGAGAGAGAAAACCAAAGAAACTATATGAAAAATGATCAAATCTGGTCAAAGATGACCCAATCAAGGGTATTTATACCCATCTTCTTATTTTCATTATGCACCCTTAGACAATCAGCAATATATCCTCTTCAGTCTTTGTCTTCAATATTCTTGAGTCCATAAGTCCATATCACAATGCTAAGTCCATTAGGTACCTACACAACTCAACCATAAAATAAGAAACAAAACAATAAACCACAATTGTTGATCTTGTAATTCAACAAAAAGAATAGTTAATTTGTTTTTAAACTTATCATATTAATCACAATTTTACAATGAATAATTAGAGTTCTGATTTTATAAGAATAGTTAATTTGTTCTTTAACTTACCTCAAACTTTTGAGATGATCAACAAACTTATTAACTATGTCGAGTATATATATACAGATACTAATATATAAATAATGAAATATGTGAATTATATCATTTATTCCATTATTGTTGTCCATTATCTAATTAACAAAAAAACTGTAATTTTAAATAACTTTATTTTATGCAAATATTTAGCTGATGATATGATCATTTTACTCTTATATTTAAACTAAGATAACTTTTAAATAAACATTTCTTAAAAATGTCAACAATGAATCAATGATTAAATAATATCAGTATTCGCCATTCCAGATTTAGCTGGATGGTAGGGCTTTTGCTTCTTGAGGAGAAGTTCATGTTTTGATGTATTTAGAAATATATTTTGGGAAGTATAGGAGTAGGACTAAAAAGAATATATGTTAAAAAAAAAATAAAAAATCAAGTAGTCCTTATTTAATTAAATACGACAGTCTTCTAGAACAAATAAAAGTTGTAACATTGACAAAAAGAATGAATGATAAGAAATTTCTATAAGCACATATGTTAATGGTATTTATATCTATTGGGTTGTGTCGTTTAGGGTTTTGTGGTGACAGGGTTTGCATTCTACTTGCAAACATGGGTAATTGAGAAGAAGGGGCCAGTTTTTCTTTCCTTGTCGACCCCCCTTGCTTTCATCTTTACCACTATCTCTGCAGCATTTCTCCTTGGTGAAATAATTAGTCTTGGAAGGTATGAATTACAATGTTCATTTTATGATTTGAATTACTAATTTCATTTAATAATTTGGATAATTAAAAGTTTTCTTTTACTGTCTAATTTAGCGATTTGATTCGGTTTGTTAAAAACACTAAGTCAAACACTATTAGGACCAAGATTCGTTGATATGACTTGGTAGGTGAAGTTAGTCATCAGCAACTCTCAACGAATAAATAAGTAGGATAATCTATTTCCCACTTTGTAAGTAAAAAATAAGTGGGAAAGTGAAAGAAGAAAACTTGGAGCCAACAAATCACGTCTGACATCAAACAGTCATCCCCAAAAGTTGAGTCAGAGGATTTTGGATCTTGGAAGGAAACAATGCTCCTACATATTGTGGGAGTGGAACCTTACCTCATGGCCATTCTAACTAAAGGAGCATATGCCCCTAAAGCAGTTACATACACCCTTGGTGCTACTGCTGACACTAAGGGTATAACCACTGAAGTTGTCAAGCCAAACACTCAATGGACTAACGATGAACAAAAACTAGTTAATATAGATGCTAGGCTCAAAAACATGCTCATTACCACTCTTCCTACTAACATCATGAAATTGGTCATCAAGCTCCCTACCTCAGATTTGATGGTAATGAAGATGTCATTGCTACCAAAAAGATAGACTTAAAACAAGCACATGAAATTGTTTGCTATCCCAAATGAAATTGTTGATAACACATAAAATCATTTTAAAGTCTTGCTGGTGACATGACAAACGTTGAGATACAACATGATACATTTGAAGTATGTCACAAGTTCATTGAGAGCTTGCCTCAAAAATGACAAGGACTGAGACAAATTCTAAGGACTACTAAGTAACTTCGTCAACCTAACCTTGAGTCTCTCTATGGCACTCTTCAATTCGAAGAGAGAGCACTTGCTCAAAATATTAGAGTAGAAGTTGAATCCAGAAGGCATGTTGGGTACTCATCATCTTCCTCATCTCTATCTACTATTCGTTACCTCAACGACCCACTTGCTCTAGTGTTTGTTGAATCTAGCAATTTAATTCTAAACAGCACTGACACTCCTTCCTCTCCGGTTCACTTACTTGTCAATGATCTTTACCATGAAGAAAGGCAAGAGGTGTAACTTCATGCAGTTTGCCTTGATCACTGGCAATAAATATACAAAGAAATGGAACTCCCGTAGGTCGGGATCCACCATCAAGCCAGCAGTCGACAAATCGCAAGAAGAATGTAGGAGGTGTGGCCAAAAAGGTCATTACCAAAAGGAGTGTAGGGTCTCTTTTCCAACTTTTTCTACTATGAAGCCTGCTGATAAGTACAAATTGAAATATTAGGAATTCAGGGCTAAAATGGCTGAGATTGAAGAAGCCAAGAATCAAGCTCCAACATAGGGTCTCATCGCTGAAGAACATGATTGGGCTGACTCAGATCAATCTTATGATGAGTTCGTGGATGCTCTTTGGCTCATGGCCCTCGCTGATGAAAAAGCTATCACCAAGGAGCAAGGAACATCCAGCCAGTGGGAAATCTCACTCTCAAAAAGGTATATGCCTACAACCTTGCTTCTGATAAGGATAAACCTAAAATTATAGAATCTCTTTCTTGTGTTTTTCAATTTGTGCAATCCATTAGGGCTGACATTCAAGCCTACCTTGACTCAGTAAGTACTAAGTTAAAGGCTAAAAATTACAAACTCAATAAGTTGAGAAATGTCCATGTACAATTGAAATCTCAAGAGCTCCTCAACTGAACTATTCAAATAAAAAATGATAAGTTGGAGTTTAAGGTTGCTGATATCAAGTCTATTGTTACCTCAGATCCCCAAAATTACTATCCCTCCCAGCAACATCACTTCACCTAAAGAGACGAGAAGATACTACTTCGTTAGGGAAACAAGGGCTATCTCTTTAGGGTCAAAAAGTCAAAACAACACGGATTTCACAAGTAGTAATCCAGTAGTGAATGCTCCCATCATCAACATGATGCCTCTTGAAGGACATATTCAATACTCTCCCTTTATAAGGTTTGACATAAAAGCCACTAGTCTTGGGCACAAAAGGATAAATCCTTACCCCTTGTCAATTTGTTCTAATACTTAGGAACCCTTTAGCTGGAGTTGTGCTAGAATTCCGTATGACTATAGCACCGCTCAGCGACATAGGCCAACGGCTCAGCAAGCTGTGGAAACTCCTGAGCAAACACAACCTACACCTCAGCATGACAAGCTCGTTCCTCAACATGGATCTTCATCAAGAGGACTTAGATATCAGCAAGTTCCTTCTGCTAGTGTATCTACTGGCACATGTAAGTCCATTATTGGTGTTGTTCCTAAGAAATCCAAAAGGAAACAAAAGCAGAAGGCTATCTCTCCTTTAGATCACCTTGCACGTCAAGTAAGTGCTTTGACATCGCAATTCCAGGAATTTATGTTGCAAACACACAAACAAAATAATCTTGCTGGCAGAAAATGCTATCTCCGTGGTCAATGAACCCATCTTGCCAGTGAATGCACAAGTGCTGACTTAAGACCTCCTAGGGAGGACAACACTACTCAGTCCTCGATATCAGCTGATCTGTCTGACTGCAGTAAAGTAAGTGCAAGTAAAGTAAGTGCTTTGACATCGCAATTCTAGGAGTTTATGCTGACCCTGATGTGAAGCTAGTACATTCGACTCTGTATAGTGAAATGATAGGCTCACTAATGTACTTGACAGCGAGTCACCCTGATATCATGTTTTCTACGTGCATGTATGCTACATACCAAGCAAGCCCTAAAGAATCTCATCTTCTCGTTGTCAAACGAATCTTCAAGTTTGTAAAGGGTACTTCTACTCTTGGTCTTTGTTATCCCAAAGACTCCAACTTTTATTTAGTTGGGTACTCTGACTCTGACTATGTCGGCTGCATGCTAAATAGGAAAAACACCAGTGGCGGGTGTCAACTTGGGGGGGGGGGGGCAGCTTAATAGTTAGTCTAGTAAGAAACAGCATACAATGTCCACCTCCACTGGTGAAGCAGAGTATGTAGTAGCAGCAAGTTGTTGCGCAGAAATCCTGTGGATGAAAAACCAACTCAATGACTATGATCTAGTATACTCTAAGATACCTATTGTGTGTGATAATACAATTGCTATTACTATCACACATAATTCTGTTCAGCATTCAAAAACAAAGCACACTGATTTAAGGTATTATTTCATACATAACCATGTCATGAATGGAAATGTGGAAGTATACTTTATACCAACTGATTACTAGATTGCTGACATTTTCACAAAACCCTTAGACGAAACTAGGTTTAAAATTTTTGTCAGCAGGTTAGGCATGTTGAATGGTGATTCAGCGACACGATTGGTCATGAGAAGATAACATTGTGTCTTAGTAACAATGCATTTCAGCGATAGGTCATGAGATGATACATAAAAGTATTGAACGTGTAGGTCTGAATGACCGTTCGAAATACGAGATCTATACGTGGTCTGGGAGTGCGAAATCCTCTCAGAAACGTCTTTGAGGTTTCCTACAAATCAGATGTATACATACATACAAAACTCGTATTTCATTAATCAGCACAAATTACATAACCAAATGAGTATACATCTGTTGGATGCGGGGCATAGATCTCTACACCGATCCGTGAATGATTTCTGTCTAGACTCAAACCATTAACCTGAAACCCTAAACATATGAAACATATATATAGCAGACAACATAATATATGGACTAGGCTTGGGTTTCATGGACGTATACTACAATATCATCTCATAGAGATTATCATTTCATACGCACAATGTAGTATACACAACATAGTATACACATTGTAGTATAGACATTATAGTATAGGTGAAAGTCCTATAGCAGCTCTTTGTCATGAATTTCATTACAACGGACACCAAAACATGCACTTACAGACTCCCCCTTGACCGTTGCAATCAATTTTGACAAACACTGATAATCATTAGTTATAGAAAAGTTACATCAACAGACTCCCCCTTAACTAATGATATTGGGTCTTCTTTGTTGAGACTCTATCTTCTAGCACTGCACTTTGATCTTCAACCTACAAAATCCCTATATCTTTATTACAACCAACTAACCCAACACATCTCATCGTAGTTATCCCCCTCAACAGTAGCCACCTCTAAATGAAGCATAATGCAATGCCTGACTCATTGCCCGAGAAATTAATCACGTTTTGCCTAACTGGCATCTAATAGAAAGGTTGAATTTCCAACAATCAGCATCGAACTAATCAGTTCTCACAAAAATAAGAAACTCTGTATCTTGAATCACAAACTATCGTACCATAAATCTTGTCTCAACTAACAGCATCTAGCTCAGTCTTGTATCTTCACAACTCTACTAATCACCCGAAGTCTTTCCTATCAGATCTCCCCTTCAGTTATATACACCGCCAAACAGATAAATATCTTAATCTTGCAACAAAAATGGAGAAAAATCGTCTGATCATCTCTACATCTTTGGCATATAGATAGGTTCAATCTTCAATCTTCATTTTCTATATTCAAGATCATCTTTTGATTAAACTCAATTAGAACAGAAAACACTGTGATATTATTTATTACTCGAGCATTATAGAAATATAAACACCATCAATTGTTAATCTGGAAGCAATGAACAGAATAACACTTTTATCTCGTAACTAATCTCGAGTACTTCAAATTTTTGCTCAGAAACCACGATATACTGTGAAATTTCATACACCCCTTTTCTCTGCCAAAACTCTGAACAATCGCCCATCTTTGTCTGTCTTTGGTTTCATGGACGTATACTACAATATCATCTCACAGAGATTATCATCTAATACAACTAATGTCACGTATACTACAATATCATCTCATACACACAACGTAGTATATACAACATAGTATACACATTTGAGTATATACATTATAGTATAGGTGAAAGTCCTATAGCAACCCCTTGTCATGAATTGCATTGCAGCAGACACCAAAACATGCACTAATAAAGCTCCTAATTGATACTATCTTTGTAATCTTCTTTTGTGCCTGCTGAGAAATAAGTACCTAAGCGACATTAAAGTTAGAATTACCATTCTAAGCCTTAAGAAAAGTAAAAGTAGTCATCAAACGCCTTTGTGGAACTGGCTACTACATTTATTCTTTGACAGGCAAAGCATGGTTGAAAAGCCACCATAGGTTGCAAAACCAATAATAGTCAGTGAGCTTGATGTACTCTCGCTCACTGATTCATTTATGATAAGTTCATATATGGCATCCTGTTACCCTAAAAATGCATCCTGTTACCCTAAGTTCATATGGACTATGTGTCAACATGGCTCGCTGAAGGCCTCATGTTTATAAACAGTTAGGGTAAGAGTCACATTGATTTATAAAAAAAGTTCCCTTTTACTTTTATATAGTACCTTACGTCATACCTATACTAAATGCATATATGCATAAGCTGTATTGCATTTAATGTGATAGACGTTTACACGCATGTATTTTCAAAAACCATGTCAGATATCAAAGTATATTTTCCAAGATACAATTAAATAATTTATGTGAGTGTATTCTTGGGAAGAGAGAGAATACACTTACATATCCATTCTCCATAAATGGTTTTAAATATCCCCACACTCTGGTTTATACCTTCAAATCTTTGCAAATTTTTCTCTCATATCATACTTCTCTCTCAAATCATCTCAATTCTTTTCTAAATCTATCTGTCTTCCTTCTCTTCTAAAATCAATCATGACTATTCTGAGTTCCTCAACTCCCAAAAACATCACTCCAACAAATGAAAATCCACCATCTGCCTCATCACCAAAAACCCCTAAATATTGGGTTTCCGAAGTCTTTAATGCTAGCAACATCACCCCGCTCAAAGAAGGTTCATTTTCGTGATTCCTAAATCCTCGTAAAACAAAACAACCATCTTGGGTCACTTGAAGTGCCCAAAAATGCCAACGAGTACAACCCTATGTTGGATTTCATCCATGCTTCCCCCATCAATGCCTATATCGTGAATGACCTAGAAGATATCTACATCCATCTTCTAAGGGAATTCTGGTGGACTTGTGATTATCACGAGGAAACCAACACCATCACTAGTACCATTCTCTTGGGTACCAAAACCATTTTCTTTGATGTTGATGTTCATCGAACAATTCTTCTACTCCGTTCAAAGGATGAGAAGAAACCATTTGTAGAGGCCAGGGAATCTAAGGCCAGGGAGTCGGCTACAGAATCTACAAAGTCAACTATTGTTGAGCATGAAAGAAAGGGCAGAGAGTTCAAGAAAAATCTTTCATAAACCAATGCCCAGAGCTAAGGCAAGCAAACTCTTAGAAGAGGCTGAGCCAACTATCCTTTCTCTCACAAAAGAAGCCAAGGAACATAGGGAAAGAGAAGCTAATAGAGAGGGAGACAAACTAATGGGAAGAAGAGTGTTCATAACTAATGGTCAAAAAAGTACCTCCCGTTGAGGCTACTCAAGCCCCCATAACTGAAACAGTCAAGAATCACCCGCTTTCATTGAACCTGAATTATTTGAAGTCTTGGAAGCTGCAGCCAGTAACTCTTGCTGAGCTTAAAATGCAAGAAGATTTAAAGAAAAAGCAAGAGGAAGCTAATATGGAGCATATCAAGTTGGTAGGCAACAAAGAAATTAAAAAAACTGATGCAAAGTTTCAAATGTTGGCCAACCCGACCAGTGTCATTGAAAATCTCAAAAAGAAGCAGGCTGACTTTGATGCTCGAAAAGCTTAGAAGAGTGAAAATAAGCAAGCCCATAAAGATGGGTTCTCCAGGGCAATGAAGATATGGAAGCAAACAGAAAGGATAATTGGTATTAGACAAACTCTGGCACCGGAATAAATATAACCCTGATAAGGGATAAGGTTCCAGGCACAGCGAGAATAAAAAATGTAAAATGGAAATTTTTGGTTGCATCTGAGTGGATAGAGGTGTATGACTTTATAAAGGGAAAGACATGGAAAGACTGATGTGAGCTATATACAGTTACAAAAAGTCTACAAGGAGTACCATCTCTAAATTCGTAAGTGCGAAAGGAGATACAAGGTCAAGAACCCCATGCTAAAAGGCATTATTGGCAGCACCCCTACAGCACCCAAACCACCGGCGAAGAGGGACAGACTGGCTGTCTTCTACTCTTTTACTCAATCTATTCTATCGCCCATCAAAGAAGATGTTGCTTTAAACGTCAAACATCCCAACAATGTTTTAAGACATGAAGTACATCGATGACCCTGTTGGCATTTTCTATTCAAATGTTCATGAGCAGCAGATGTTCTTTAGAATGAAGGAGCTTAGCAAGGCTTCCACAACATTCTTACTAAAACTCAGAAAATGCTACATCATGACCACTGACAATCAAACATTCATCTCCATTGTTGACAAAAAATTAACCAAGGTTGAGAGAGTCACTGACCTTGTGTACATTCAGTTTAAGCAAGGATCAGTGTGGGATTAGTTAGCATATGTAATAAGTAGTTAGCAATTCTCTTTAACTCTATCTCAATGATATATACATCAGCAAATTCTTATCACTTGTATGTTTAGTAATTATTGTAAGTACAAAGCTTTCTCTTTCACCCGAAATGGCTAAGGAACAAGAAGACAAATCAGAAGCATTAAATGTCAAAGTACTTCACCAATGGGATGTTAACAACCATCTTCACATCAACATCCATCCTCGAAGAGTGTTGCCTAAGTTCGTCTATAAAAGGCAACACATTGCGATGACAAAAGATTTAGTCTTGTCCGTTCAACCATGTGTTGATTACTTAGATCTTACAATATATGATGTTATAGGCAACTGTTGAATTAGGTCTTCAAAGGTGTTCCCTGTTAATATATTGTAACAGTTTGAATCTTAGTGTGTCTAGATTCCATTAACCAGTTAGTCTAATTATGAAGTTAACCATTGTAATTCAAGTTAGTTTCATCCAACTTTAGCATTGTAAATCTCTTTCGCATATATAAAAAAGGCAACAGCCTACTGCTTAACTATTGTGTTAATTGTTTGCTTTGCTATTTACGTATTTACATTGTTTCTTAGTTACTGATATAAGTTGAGCAAATTCTGTCTTAGTTACTTATATAATTTGAGCAAATTTTGGAACAAACAAACATATGCACCTGAAAAAGCAATTTATATAAAAATATATACTTTGAAACATTTTAAATTTATAAAAATGTTTTCATCGTACAATTTTCCGATCTAACTTTCATTTTATTAAAAAAAACTAAATTTTTTTTACAACGGAGTATAAAATCATATGAATGTTAAAACTGAAGGTGACTAGTACTACTGAGATTCTTTACACTACTTGCATATTATTTAATTGGTTTTTTATATTTACTAGTGTTATAGGTGGAATCTTGCTGATTGGAGGTCTTTACTTTGTTTTATGGGGAAAAATCAAGGAGGAAGAATTATTAGGCAACAAAGGACTCTCAAACTTAAAGGCAACACCTCCACCAACATTACCGGCCTAAAACAATCTAATTTTGATACCGAGTTTATTGCTATTGCTACATATACACGTTAATGGTTCATGAAATGAATTTATCAATGCCCACTCCAACTTAAATATAGTTTTGGCTTGTTTCTTGTATTTTGTACACAAAAGTTTGCTTCTGAACTAAATGTTATACTTTTTTCTTTCTTTCAGAAGTTGATATTTGTATTTAATAAGTTTCTTATAAGGATAACAAAAATGCAATATGATATTTATTTACTTTTTTGATAAAAGGGTATACCTGGTAAAATTGAGTATGATATTTATGTAAGTGCTAACTAATAAAATAAATTTCTTGCCAATGAGGCCTAGATCAATTGTAAATTGCTAAGGGATTAGTGTAAAGGCTTGGAAGGTTTTTTACCAAGAGGCATGGGGGCTTCAAAGCCTGGTTGGGTCTTGTGTGGTTTTGTTTTATGGAGATTAAATGTGTATAAATTTTTTGTCTTTCAAAAAAAAAAAAAAAAATTTGAGTTTACAAATGGGATCCACAAGGACAAGAGGAAGCTATAACATTATTTATCCCATTAAAATCATTATTATTCATTTTTTTGAATCAATTATGTTTAATTCATAACAAAAAAAATATAAATTTAGATTTAGGTTATATATATATATATACTAGTCTAGTACCCGCGCGTTGCAGCGGCGATGGTTTCTAGCGTGCGAGACGTCGTAACGGTAATAATTTACAAGCTATTTAATTTTTTCTATTGTTAAACTTAAGGCGACCCAGAAGGCAAAAGGAAGACACGCCCTTTTTAATCAGAAAGACACAAGCCATACGATAAAGGTCCCATTGATAATCATAATAGTGAGCCATTGATAGTGCTCAACTTTTGAGACAAGCTAGACATAACAAACTGTATCTTTTCTTTTAATTGAATGAGCAGTTGGTTATATTGGTCGTTGATCCAACTACAAAATCATTATCAACAAGTTTCAACAATATTTTGTCCAATCAATGAGATTATCTTATTCTTTTCATTAACTAATGAAACTTTAGACATTAAGAGTCGATAGAGCACATGACTTTTAAACATACAATCATTTTGTAACAATCTTGAAATGAGCACCCCCTCCATTGGCAAACCCACTTACCCATCACCAGAGTGACAATCTGTAACCCAATGTGTGGGGAAAGAATCATTATCCCTATTTCCGACTGTATGCCCTATCAATAATGTACATGATTAATCTCAAATACACAAGAAATTTTCATTTTGCGTGTCCTATGAGAACAATGCTACAACTTTGGAAAACTGAACTAACCCGAACTTCAATCTTGCCATTATTACTTTGGTGGGCTTATTCCAAAATTATTTTTTCTGCCACTGGCGTCCTTTGGCTCTGCTAAGTCCATGATGAAAGAATCAATTTCCACGCCATGGTGGTCATCTTGCTCTGAATTGTCAGTGGCGGAAGGTGGAGGAACGTCTTTGTTTGGAACATCATCGGCAATATCAGTCTGTGGATTCGCTTCAAGAATACCATTTGGAAGACTATCGGTTGCAGCCTGAGATGTGTCAGCAGACTTTCGGTTTGGATTAGGTTTTGTGCCAAAACCAACCCATACTCACCCCTAAACTGAACAATTGACTTGTGGACTCTAGATTGGGCGACCCGTGGTCTTTTCGTTGGTTGCTGAAGGAGAAGCTGGAGTGAAGAAAGTGCTTCAAATGTTACGTGATGAGTTTGAGCTAACCATGGCATTAAGCG
>JAOEHQ010028526.1:0-24391 GCA_025447715.1 Asclepias incarnata
TAGACCCACATGTGAAGTTCTAAAGACGCGGGTTCGATCCTTCGGGGTGCCCAAATCATGTGGGGATTAGGATGGAGATATTATACCGGCATCATAAGACTCATACGGGGTGAGTCGATGGGTATTCAATTGTAGTACCGGGGCTAGGTTTTCCCCCATTACCCTTTTTATATATATATATATACCCATTTATTAGATAATTCAAATGTAATGGTCGACGAAGTCAACTGTGAGCAACGGTCACTCCTTGCCATATGTACACATTGAAGTTTACCAATTTATTTTTGAATTTGATTTGTATCACAATTTAAATACTTTTTTAAACTCACTGACCATCGTGCATCAAACGAGTAAGATTCCAGTAAATGTAATATTCCGGTATACCGACGACAACACGCGAATAATTCCACCTCGTTGACAAGCAAATGATACATGCAAGGATTCCAAGCTATTAACATTAATCTAAATTATTGCATAGTTTTGATGAAACATCTTATCAATAGTTGATGATATATCTTTAGTGTTTTATAGTTTATATAATTTATAATAATATTGATTGCTATATTGTATCTGCCCTATCGTATTAATATCTGTCTTATTCTATCACGTAGGTTTGATCGATATGACAGAGTTCGTAGGAGTGCCACTATAAGAAGTGTTGACTCATCGTTTTCAAATTACTTTTCCCTCAAAGTAAAGCTAGGTAGGTTAGAAACTCTAATTAATTAATTAATGTTATTAACAAATACTACTCAGTAGTGTTTATAAAGAGAATGTTAAATTAAAAAAGAAGCATAATAAATGTTTCAATTAAATTTAATGGAGTATTTTAGAAGTATTAAGAAAGGTGAGATGAAACCTTCATCAAAGGTTTATATATCTTATCAAAATAAGTGACATAAAATCTGTTTAGTAAGGTCGGCCATCCATTTCATTCTAATTTATATATCCACGTAATATACTCAATCTTCCACGTTTGCTAGCTGCCTCCGGCAATTTCTAGAACCACTGCAACAAAAAAAAACATCAAATGAGACATGATCTCCCCGAGTTCATTGAGTGTCGCACCTCAACCACTTAGATTGAGAGTAATACATACATACCTATACGATAAAATTATGCCTTACGAATGCTCTCAATGCCTTTATTGCTACGAAGGGACCCTCGACCATAAGGTTGGTAGGTATAAATAAGTAATTGAGGCATTAATGCCGAGATATCAGTAAACCTGCTTAATTGTATGTGTAAGCTATATTCATACAAAATTATAAATATCGTTATGGAAATTCAAAAGTATAAATATTAAGGAAATTAAAAAGTATCTTGGAGTAGATTGGTCTTCTCAATCTAAAAACCTGATATCTTCTACATTCATACAAAATTATAAATGTCGTTATGGAAATTAAAAAGTATTTTGGAGTAGATTTATAGTGCGAGTATTAATCAAAAAGATTATGCAGGGAAAATACATAGGAAAGAGGAACATTTAAAGAACGGTTTTTCTAACTAGTACCTTACAGGCACTTGTTAAAAATATTAATTGATTTTATTGTTTCTTTTTATAACTTAGATTTGTAATTAATAAATATTAAATAAGTCAAAACTTTCCATTTATGAGTTTTTAGTTTTTTTGAAACATATGAGTTTATTAAACACTTCTAACAAATACACATAGGATACAAGTTAGAAAAAACCTTTTGAAGACACTCAAAAAATTAGTAGTCAATGATCAACAAATTGTTTCTCTATGTATACTTTCTCTATTTAAAAGGATTTTCCACAATAAAAAAAATTATTAATTAAAACAGATGTAATTAATAAACTATTATATAATAGAAAGTCATTTTTACTCTTTGTATTTAAGGCATATTTGACATGAAATATTATAATTAATAATATTAATTAATGGAAAATGCTAAATGCAGTCCTTTGGGTTGTACTTAACGTGCATAAAAAAGTTGTACTTTCCATATCAAAAGCTCACCCCCTGAATTTTATGGTAAGTGTACAACTATTTAATGCATCTTATATACAGCCCTTAAGGCTTTGTTTAGCAAAACCCTTAATTAATTAAGTGTATAACAGGTAAACATTTAAAAAAACTTGTATGATTTTGTAAAAATGGGCAATTAATCTAGTATTAACCAAAAATAGCAAGTTAGACAATTCAAATAAGATGATAGATGCATTAAACCTCGCACAAAATGTGCTTAATGCCATATGAAAAAGGCACCCCATGCTTCACGTATGCCAAATCGTATTTCTCTTTTAACTAAACTCCGTATTGCTAATGTGAGGTTAACCTACTTGGTAGAGACTCTTACCTCTTGGGAAGAAGAATCCCTAATAGTAATGTTTCTCGGTGTTTATGGGAGTAGAATAAATTTGTCATTAAAAAAAACTCCGTATTATACGAGTAATATCTTTATTCTTTACTTATGTGTTAGTTTGTACATTTTAAGGATGTATTGAATGAATTATTATAAGGGTTACTTTGTATATGAAAGTCTTCCCGCAATATATCCACACAATAATTATATAAATCTTAATTTAAAGTAGCATGACATCCTATATATGCAATGGCGGATGCTGATTGGGGGTGAAAGCATTGACAACTAAGATCAGGAATGAAGCTAGGATTTTAAGTTATGGATTACCTACTATATTCTAAAAGGGGATTGATATTAGTACCATCTTTTTTGATTGTTTTACCGCATCTATGCATTTAATACTTGTACAGTCTGCAATAATACTTATATATTATGGTAAGAATATTAAAAAAAAGTGGTACAAATATCACCTCCCATTCTAAAATGATAACGAAATATTAACAGAAATATAGCAAGGCCATGAATGAATAAACATAAATATGTTAAGGTAGACTAAACCTACCTATCAAACCAGAGTCAAATCCATGAAGTTACGATGTCGAGGGCAAAAAGCCAAAAATAAAACATGGCTTAAACCATGAATACAAATTGTATGATAATATACATAAATATGATACATCTACACTAAATTTTTTAGAACTGTCAGGGGCCATTGCCCCCACTCCTTATATACTACATGGCCTCAACTCCTTATATACTACATTCGTCACTGTATCAAACTAAATAGGTGTGTATTTCTATAAGTAGAACAATCCTCAAAAATATTCTAAAGACATTAAACGTCATGCAATTGCGTTAGAAACTAATCATGTAGTAAATATATTGTTTTAATTGTATCAAATATATGTAATTTTGGATACATGAATTGCTATATTAGTTAACTTATATGTTAAATAATTTTTACATTTACCAATAAAAATACAAGTATATTTTTATTTACTTATTAAAGATATTGCAATTAATAAAAGGTGGAAAATTAGATGATGAATTACAGATAGTTGATGAATTACAGATAATGTGGAGCATGTCAAGAAACAAACTAATTTAAAAATAAATAAAAACTAACTATGAATGATGTCCCAAGAGGGTAGATGACATTTACTTTTATGGAAAAAGATGTGAATTGCTAGAATTATTTATGAGATTTGAATATTATTAAAAAATTAACAATGTTGGGCCTTTGGATATTAGCAAAGTTGGGCCAATGACGACTCCCGAGTCCCGACTATGATAGCATATACTCATATAGTGATGGTGGCGTAAAAAATATTGATGCGTCATTTTTTCTATTAAATTAGGAGAAAGAGTAAGTAACAATATATATTAATATTATTGGTGTTCCATAACAAATGTTTATAAATTTGTTTATAATGAATAATAATATTTAGATCTATAAATTGGTTCAAATAATTTAATGTTCCATAAATGTAACTTTTGATTTCGTTATGTATAGTACTCGGTTAAAGAATTTGCATAAATATAATATTATGTAGTAGATAGATGAATTATATTTACATTTATTCATTTTTCATGTTTGTATGTCAGTTTTGTAAGATATTTAAATAAATATGAGTTCGTTAATTATAGTCCTTACAGATATGATTAACTTGCCGTAAAATTTTTAGATGCTGGTTGAAAAATATTATTAAGAAATTAATATTTTTATGTAGAAAATTTTATTTTATGTTAACCATAGTTGCATTCTCGAGTTGATTTTAATAGGAAAAGAAAGGAAACGAATCTTTTTAAGGAGGAGGTAATTGTAACATCCCGATATCTTTTATTCTATGTCGCTAACTTTGACCGTTAGTCAAAGTCGGTCTTCCGTTAAGTGGTGTTCTTAACTTATGTGAAATTTATGTGATATTATTTATCATGTGTTATGTGGATAATTATGTGGCAATTGTGTAGATTAAAGGGAGTTAATATGTTATAGAGGTAATTAAGTATAGGTAAATTAGACTTTTGGCTTATGGTTCCAGCCATTAAGGTGTCATTAGGGCTGGATTAGAAGATCATTTCAGTTTTCATTCTCTCATTTCTAAGCCTCCAAAGTAGTTCCAAGAGTTTTCACATTTCTTAGGCATTTGGTAAGATTGTGGGTGCAATTCAAGGGAGTTTTGATTAAGAATTGGTGTGGTTATTGTTCCTATAGGTATTATGGTTATTTCCTTTCCATTATTGTCCATTAGGATTGATTATGATGGTTCATTTCTAGGTCTTAAGGATTCAAAGGTTTACAATTGATTTATTAATCGATTTTGAGGGTTTTCGGCTAATCAATCGAATCGTTGTTGTTTGTAAATCATCCATGGAACAATTGATGGTTTCAAGCCATCAATTGTACCTTAATATATTGTATTTTGACATACAAGAGTCGGATTTAAGGTTGAAAGTCCTTTGGTAATCAAAAGGATTGAATTTTTAGAGGAAAAATCAAAATTATTCGGAAGTGTAATTAGAGTCTAATGATGATATTTGTATGGCAATAGGGTATCGGGAACACATAGTGTGCACGGTAAAGTCGTTGGTGAGTTGTTGTTAATCCCGCGAGGTAAGATAACTTACTTTTGACACACGAGGGACACAACAAACTTAGTTTTGATATCAAACCCCTATTTTATGTTGTTTAATGTATCTCATGCATATTTGGGGTGTGGGATTGATAGGGGCGGTTAATTGGGGTATCGATTATGCACGCTTAAGTAGAAATGAGCTTATGTTGCATGTATTACTTATGTAGTTGTGGTATGTGTTGTAATTGTTTTATGTGGACTTGTACACATAGTACAGTAGGCGTGATCTAATTTGCCATGTCACGTGCACGTTAAGGGCCCAAAAACTATTATGTGGAATTTGGTGACATATATTGGTGGTATGTGTATTGGTAAGTCTCAAGCATTTGGTGTAAGAGTTAAGCTTAACTCACATGACATCTATTTAGGTGACGTGTGCTATAGCGACACTTGGGGCACTGATCATGTTTCCTTGTGAATACAACCATGTGACTGGAGTATTCCGGGTGTGTGTGGTTGACCACCAGGTGTAAGGTTTACTCACATATTTGGTATGTCTTTCCATAACGACACAGATGGACCACCATAAGGTTTACCCATCAAGTCAGGTATGGGGTTCCCTACTTAGCTATGTGGCCTCCTCACATAACCTTTTATGTAGATTTATTTGGCATAACCTTTGGGTGATTTATGTAGCTTATGCAGTTATGTGGAAATCGGTGATATTAAGCAGTTATGTGGATATATTGGTGATATTGGAGGATTTCTAGGCACAATGTAGGATATTATATCCTTACTATGTAGATTATGTGGATTTGGTGAATGTGTCTTTATGTATGCATGAGTTGATTTATAAAATGATTTAAATGACAATCCTTTATTTATACTAACATGTTATCTTACTCGGCTTTAATTGTTGATACTTGTTTTGTGAAAATGTGTTGTACCCTCAGGTTAGACGTTGATCAGTGGCTTGGTAGCTTGCTTGTGGGATGGGTAGCTATTACTGGAACTTATGGAGGATTGCTTTAGTTACCCATAGTTGCATTTAATTTAGTGGACTGGTTTATTAAGCCGTTTGGCCTTATTTAGGTTGAATGTCTTTTAATGTGGATTTCGGTTGAGTTATTGTGATGATACTTTGGTAACACCATTTGGAGACATTTAATATGTTTGGTCAAATGAGATTTTTAAAAGTCGCTTCCGTATTTATTTAATGGTGTTTATTATAAAAGTTAAAAAATTTTGAAATTCCGTATTTGAATTATATTATTATTCTCTTATCTCATTTTTATTGTACACCTTATTATTTTTGTGTGTTTCAAAATAATTGTTCAATATTTAAAACAAATATATTAATTACTTATTCTTTTAGTTATTATACACATAATTAATTATCATGAATACATTTTATAAAGTCAACTTTATCATAAATACCCATAATTTATTATACCCATAATTAATTATCATGAAAATGAGTTTTTACTAAATAAAGTTTCAATTTTTTGTTTTTTAATTATTTATTTTTTTTGGTGTACGGGATTGTGATAGAAGAAATAAAGTCAGACCAACTGACACCCACAGGTTATGGACTCGGCCCCTGGGGGTGACATGCTTGTTGGATTTTTCCTTGGAGAGCCACTATACAGTAGCGGAAGCCCGGTTAATACAATGTAGTTTACTCTAAGTGACACTCACTTTTATATGGTGAGTTGGAGGGGGTTCGAAACACGTCGTTTAGAGAAAAAAAAACCAAATTTAAAGTCTACTGAAATTAATTACTTAATTTTATTGTGTATAAGATTTTCGTTAACAATGACAGTTGATATAAAATACCTTATCTATTGTATTTTTAAAACAAGTAAACCGGTTACCCATATAAATCAAAAATCTAAATAGTCAACTATTGTGATAAAATAAATTTTCTAATAAAAATATAAAATACAAACTCAAACTCATTCAAACTCTCACAGTCTCACCCTGTATATAAACACACCCTACATCTATCTTTACTTGGCAACTATAACTTATTTGCACCTCATCACAGCCATAACAACACCTCCCAGCCAGAAAAATAAAATAACATGGATTATATATCCATCATGTTTTATGTGATACTTCCTCTTTCAACCTTATTCATTTTGTCCAGTTTTCGCAGAAAACGTCTTCCACCAGGTCCAAAAGGATGGCCCATCATCGGCAACATGCTGATGATGGACCAACTCACTCATCGAGGATTAGCCGCTTTGAGTGACAAATATGGTGGTTTGATTCATCTCAAGATGGGCTTCAGCCACACTATGGCTGTTTGCTCGCCAGAAATAGCTAAACAAGTTCTCCAAGTGCAAGACAACATATTCTCAAACCGGCCCGCAACCATAGCTATCACGTATTTAACGTACGATTGCCAAGATATGGCGTTTGCAAATTACGGTCCATTTTGGCGTCAGATGCGTAAGCTTTGTGTCATGAAGCTATTTAGCCGAAAAAGAGCCGAGTCATGGGACTCAGTTAGGGATGAAGTTGTGTCCATGATCAAAGTCACGGCTGCTAGCTCGGGTTCATCTGTTAACCTGGGAGAGCTTGTTTTTGGGTTAACACATGATATTATTTACCGGGCTGCTTTCGGGTCTATTTCTCATGAAGGAAAAGAAGAATTCATTAGAATTCTACAAGAATATACAAAACTTTTTGGAGCTTTTAATCTAGCTGATTTTATTCCTTGGCTAGGTTTTATTGATCCTGCGGGATTGAACACTCGGTTGCCGAAAGCCCGGGCTTCGTTAGACGGGTTTATCGATAAAATTATCGATGAACATCTAAGAAAGGGAAAGAAAACCGATGATGCCGATAATGATATGGTTGATGAGATGTTAGCCTTTTACAGTGAAGAAGGAAAAGTTAACGAAGGTGAAGATTTGCAAAACGCTATTAGACTCTCACGTAACAACATCAAAGCCATTATTATGGTAAGTATTATTTTCATATATAGAATATAATTATAATTATAAATATATAATATATTATAATATAATATATAGAGTATATATACATATTCTATATTTATAAGTTTTACAAATTTATCATATATGATCTTTACTTTATTTATTTATTTATTATGAAATCAACAAGGGAGATTTGATTATTCTGTCCAATCGAAAACTAATATTATATTATTATTATCATAGTAATATATTATGAAATCAAAATGGTGGATTTGATTATTCTGTCAATCGAAAACTAATATTATAGTGCATATGGATATTATTATTATATGGATGTCTTAATACTAATAAAAAGTAGTATTTACAACTTAATTAACAAATGAGAGCTTTAAATTTAAAAAAAAATAACTCTTTAAAAATTGTTAAATTTATGTTAAGCTCATTTTACTTAAAATTGGAGGTTCCTATCTAAAAAATGTCTATAATTTTATTAAAATGTTTAAAATATCACTATGCATAGAAAACAATTCCAAATATTTTAACGTATCTATTATAACTTAATAGTGTGCATACACAAAACTAAAATCTAATTACGTACACAGTATTATTATTATACAAAATATAAATATTATTATAGTGTATACTTATATTGTATGGATACTATACACAAAATATTATTTTAAATTATAGTGAATATAAATATCGTGTATAAGATGATGCCAAAGTTGAAAAACTTAACAATGGATTATGTCTATTTTGCTTAATGTTATAACTAGCATACTGCCCGTGCAATACAACGGGATTAAGTATTTTCTTTTTGGTGGTGTTTAAGGATTTTTAATAGTGGTTGTCGCACTTTCGTAAGTGATGTAATAGTATAGAAGATAATGTTATGATATAATTAAAATATTGTATTATAGTTTCTTATAATTAAAAATAAATACGAGTTTAGAATTTTGTTAGAATATATGAAATCAGTCTTATGTAACATCGACGTCAAGTGTTGATGACATGCTTACCATATTGGGTTAATTAAAACTGCATTTAAAAAGTTTTATTGGTGACAACTCGCAATTCATGAATGATTACATATGAGAACAAAATATCTTCCAAATATTTTATTTTATTTTGGCTTTTTCCTTCCTCAGATTTATTCTTAAAATGACTATACGATTAAAAAAAATTATAATGTTACTTTTGAATAAATATATATATAAGGAAGTGATATTTGTACCATCATTTTGTATAAATGTATCATAATATACAATTTGTATAGCTGACTGTATAAGCCTATATTACACGACTATTATACATCTATCAAAATAAGTGATATCAATATCAATTGTCATCTATATGTAATAATCATGATAGAAAATGTTGACAAATTTGATCAAGTCACACTGAGGTATGAATAGATCGAAGTTGAAGTATGGCTAATAAAATAATAATAAAAAAAATAAATCGAAGTTGAAGTTGGCTAATAAAATAATAATAAAAAGATAAACTATTGTGCTCTTGGTGAAGATTTCACCGACATAGGTGATGGAGTTTAGGTTACGTTTAGTTATAGAAATTTTTTTATAAATTTTTATTTTTAAAAGCGTTCCTTCGATTTACTTTTTTTTCTTTTCTTTTCTTTTTTTTTTTTATTTTTAGATATTAAAAGGTCTTGGTTCAAACTCTGCTTCCAGTATATTTTACTGTGCTAACGTAATTGCATGGAGTTATTCCTTATAGGTAGGCAATGGCTAGTGGGAAAAAAACACCCGGGATTTGGGGTCTCCGCCAATAATGTTAAAATGATCGATAAGACTTTCAAAATTCGATTTAGGCCCAAAAAGCGGTTCAGACGCTATTGTCCTTTTAGGAAACATATCCTCACATACATGGTTGTTCTTTGTACAACTTTTATAGTAAAAAAAAGGTTTTGTGTGAAAAAAATATATTATAGACATAAAATGGATTATCCAACTACATGGATAAAAGGTATCTATCTATTAACCAAAACAATCTGGTACTTCATGTATTATATTTTGCTTCTTTTTTTCTTTTTCTTTTTTTTTTTCTTTCATTTTTTACCTTTTATTTAGAATTTTATTTTCATTTATATTAACATTTTATTGTATGATATCTTCCAAAATAAGACAATGTGTATTTTATCTTATTATTCAGAATTTGGATTACCTTTTAAAATTATTATAGATTTTCAATAATAAATAATTAGAATTCTACTTGCACAATATGTGGTCATGATTTATTTATTAAACTTCTAAAAACTATTAATAATAGCTAATTAGAATTCTATTTGGACGGTTTACTATGGAAGTGTGAGAAGAATTAAATTTTATTTTTTGACTCTATAAATAGATGTTGTATATATTTTTATAAACATATTAATTGGTGTTTATTTTGTTTTAATATTGAAATAAATATGACTTTTCTTATTATATGAACATTATTATTACGAATTTTTCTAAGTATAAGACTTTTATTATTATGGGTTTTTTAGAAAAAGAATATTACATAAATACGTTAAGACTTTGTGTCTTTATTTGTTATTTTGAATATATTTTATAAGAATATACTGAAATTATCCGTCCAACGGATAAACCTAAAACTAGTAAATGTATAATTACCTAAATGCATTTGGTGTTTAAATTCTAATTAAAGAATATCTGTATTCTTTTATAAAGCACCATTTGATAGTCCCGTATTTGATAAACACAAAAACCTTTAATATAAACTTTCAAATAATCATTTTAAGAATGAAAAGTTTTGGTATTTATTTTTTAAACCTTTATCGAGTTTTCTTTTGTATAATATATAAGTCATTTAGGTTGAATGGATATAAAAGTAATATAAATATACTAGCATTATATCTTCACGATACAGCGGTGGCAACAACTTCGATTAATTTTTCTATTCAATCTAATAATTTTCATTTTTAAATACTTCACCAACAAATAATAAATTCAATATTTATATACATGTGTTTTATACAATTGAAAGCTGGTGGTTGGCGAAGCTGGTCGCCGACCATCGTCACCTTTTGTGCATGTACTAACTGTATTTTATGAATTTTAACTTATCAAATTTGATTTATACGGGAATTTTAATTTTTGTTGAGAAACGTATGAATACGATTCTAGTATACTACAATTTGAAATTCTTATGTGAATTCAGGGTTATAAAAAGAAATAAACTATAGATTTTGATATAGTAGTTCAAAAACATTTTATGCAGTTAAGATATTTATCATTATAATTTAAAGTAACAACCATCTTCGTATGTGATAAATTTTGAAACATAATCTCAAAACTATATTTATAAAAACCCTTAGTAGTATTTTATTTTTATTTTTAAATGATGACTTTCGAATATAACACGTCCCACCATCCAAAGGTGAGGGTCCACCCAACGAGAGATATCGGTCGTCTTAGTCGGGTCTCACTCCTTCCAAACTAAGGAGGCATCCAAGAAAAAACTCCACCAAACTCCTAATAACTAGAATAAACAGAATATGAATTTACATCTAATAAAATTCAAACTTTCACGGAACGAATAAAATCCAAGTGACTCAACCATGTAAGTCGGTATCATGGTCACCCAAAGTACTATTTTAGGCAAGGATTTTTATATTGCTATAATAAGTAACTTTAAGAAAACTGAAAGGGTAAAGATGGAAATTCAACTATGAAACCCACTTGCTGTACGATTAATACCAATTTGTTTGTTACTCACCCTTCGCTGATTCACATTATGGGAATACATTTTAAATTAACCACACCAAATTAGTCAACAAAATTGTTAAAAAAAACATATTTTTTGAAGATTTTATATGAAGAATTAACATTTATAAATGTACGGTTTACAGGATGTAATGTTTGGAGGCACTGAAACTGTGGCTTCTGCTATCGAATGGGCTTTGACTGAGTTGATGCACACCCCAGAGTCACTCAAGCGTGTACAACAAGAGCTTGCTGATGTGGTTGGCCTCGATCGTCGTGTCGAAGAATCTGACTTTGAGAAACTCACCTACTTCCGATGCGTTATCAAGGAAACTCTTCGCCTCCACCCTCCGATTCCTGTCCTCCTTCACCAATCCTCCGAAGCCACGGAAGTTGCTGGCTACCACATCCCAAAGGGGACGCGTGTCATGGTTAATGCATATGCTATTAACCGTGACAAAAATGCTTGGAAGGATCCAAACACATTTAACCCATCACGTTTCTTGGAAAACGGGGCTCCAGACTTTAAAGGAAGCAACTACGAGTTTCTTCCCTTTGGGTCTGGACGCCGATCATGTCCTGGAATGCAACTTGGATTGTATGCCTTGGAGATGTCCGTCGCGCACCTCCTCCATTCCTTCACATGGCAGTTGCCTGATGGGATGAAACCAAGCGAGATCGACATGACTGATGTGTTTGGACTTACCGCGCCAAAGGCGACCCGCCTTGTTGCGATTCCTACTCCTCGTCTGTTGTGCCCGTTGTATTAACAAAGTGTCAAGACAAAGACTCTGAAAGAACTTGTTAAAGTTGTACCGAATGGTTTTTCTTTCTATTCCTATATCGCCATGATTTTATTTTACATAAAACAGGAAATACATACACCAAAGGATAACCTTTAAACATTTGATTTTCGTGTGGATGTTAAATTCAAGCTCCTTGTATATATTATTATGTGTTCATATATATGTTAAATTTCCCATTTTGTTCCAAAGAAATGTAAGTATCAATATTTTTCGAAGCAAATAAATTTTAAGTTCTTATTATCAAACTTATTTCACTTAATTACTTGATGAAATTAAATTAAATGCTAATGATTTCTAAACAGTGCAGAATTACAAAAATATTGACAAAATATGTAAAAGTGCTTGTTACTTGATTTAGCTAACTTTGATTTACTAAATTAAAAACAAGTGAAATATTCTTTTCTTATTACTATTTTTATGCAACTTCATCACCAAAGTTTATTACAAAGTATACGACTCTTAAATAATTTCAAGAATAGAAGTTTGTGATTTCTATACACGTTTTTTTCACTTTTGTGAAAAGTGTGTACAAATTTGTCAATTTATTTACATTTACATTTATAAACGTGTAGAAATTATTTACAATAACAAACAAATTTTTGGGAGCTTCGTGTCCAATTCCAATGAAACTATCCATTTCAGTCCATTGGAATAATATATGTAAAGGAATAAAATTCTTAGCAAACCACATCCTCGATCTCGGGAGCCTGATCAAAGGGGTCTAATTGGGTAATTGTAACTCATTACACTTTTGGCTCGACCTTGGGTAGCTACTGAACCGTTGATAACTAAGTTTCCAAGCTTGTTCAAACTAGAGACCAGTAAATCGTTAAATAAGATAATGTTCAATCACAAGCGCTTCATAATGGATCCCTTGCTAGAGCAAGTCAAAGTAATGAGCTTTTTATGGGTCAAAAACAGGGCTAAACTTGCGTTAACATCATGGGAGCTAGAGCTGACAATTTTGACACGAAACTTGTTAACACGACACGGTCTTAACAAGTTTCATGTTTGACCTTAACAAGTTTTGTGTCCTAATAGGTCCAGGCCTATTATGACATGTTAAGATATATCATATATATAATACTAATTGAACACCATCATTTGCCTCCTAAAAAAACCCTAAATCCCCATCACTGATTCCCTCTATTGGTCTATCCTTCATAAAAAAACACGAGGCCTCCATCTTCCATCCTCATTCCTCCATCAACAATAATATAATTAATGCTATGTATTAGTTAAGATTTTTATGAACTTTTGTATCTTTAAGGATTTTTTTAAAAGTATTAGTATGACATCTATGAAATGTATGTTAACAGGTCTCTTAATAGGTTATAACAGGTTAACCTGTTAACTTTCGTGTTGTGTTCGTGTTCATGAAAAATGACACGATCAGTTATCGTGTCGTGTTCGTGTTTTACTTTAACAGGTTCGTGTCTTAACAAGTTTCGTGTAACCTGTTATGCCAGCTCAAATGGGAGCAATGGAAGGCTTTTAACATCTCAAGCATGGGGCTATAGTTTGGCATTCTTTATATTGGTTTTCCATTCTATATACTGGTGCTTATTGAATAACCCTAATCTATTAGTTTTTAGTATCGTAAATTATTGTTAATAATATAATTTTTTGTCGGCCGTTCAAAAAAATAAAATTTCGCACTTAATCTTGTAATAAACCTATGTTCACACTTATAAGTGCATAGAAATGTAAAATTCATTCACACTTAATAGTGTATATGTAACACCCTGCTTTATAAAAATGTAGATTTCAAAAAATTTCAACATTAAAACATAAATCCGTTAAATAAATTATGGAAGCGACTTTTAAAATCCAATTGATTCCTAACAGAATCATAAAACATAATAAAATGTCTTATAAAGGTGTTACCGACATAGTATCATCACAATAACCCGAATGACATCCACAATCAACAAGACAAATGCCAAACGGCTAAGTCTACTTAAATAACAACAACTAAGGGTAACTTCAAACAACATCCACTAGCTCCATTAATAGCTAACCGCCTCACGAACAAACTACTTTATTCTCCAATCAACACCTAACCTGAGAGCAGAACACATTTTCCACAAAACAAGTGTCAGTTTTTAAAGCTGAGTAAGGTAACATGTTAGTACAAAATAAGGATTTCCAATTAAAATGTTTCATAAGAAATTATCTCACGCAGGCACAACACACATATCCACATAATCAACCACATAAGGATTATCAAATCCTATAATATGCATAGCAATCCTCAACAATCCACTTAATTCGTTTTGCCCACTTTGAACTACTTCAATCCAATTTATCCACTTTGGTCCACTTTAGGTTATGCCAATTATTCACTACTTTAAAGGTTTATGTCTAGGCGGTCATAAGATCTCACAGGAAACCTCACACCTGACTTAATGGGTAAACCTTTTGGTGGTCTATCATTGTCCTTACGAATAGGCATAACCATATCCACGAGTAATATGTTACTCACTAATGGTTAACCACGCCACCCAAAAATACTCTACCACTTTAGGTTGTGTCACACGGAAGCATGTACATTGCCCCCAAGTGATCCACTTTGCACATTAGCCTATTAGACTAAGCATGCATAAATGATATCATTCACAAACTACTTTAAGCCACAATATTACAATAGAGTTCATAGCTACTAAGCATGCATAAATTTTACCCCAATTAACCTCCCACATACATATCATACCCAAAATATGCATGAGATAGTTTAAACATCATAAAATGGGGATTATTTATCAAAGTTAAGTTTTATTGTGCCCCTCGTGTCAAAATTAAGTTAACTTACCTCTCAGAGCTTCTTAAACAACAAACAATATGTTACCTTACTTGGTATGCGTTCCCAAACAACCTAGACCGAACGTATGATCAACATATAAGTAATAAACATCAAACAAATCTTATTATTCTGTGATTATGATTATAATGGCGTCAAAACACCATGGACTCACACAAACAACTTCCCAACAAAGTCTAGACGAATTCAACACTGCGCGTCTGTCAAAAACCATGTTTTTCACAAACCATTACCCAACCAATTAACAAAATGTTATAACACATTAAAAATATCTCATTTATCTAACAGTAGCCGTTAGAATCACCTCAATTCGATTTATCATTATTTTTCAATGAATTTTTGAAGTTTCACTTGTTCGTCTAGAATCTGACCACTTTTAGAAATCAGTATTTTCAACCCATTACAAAGAAAAATCAAAGTAAACTTTGTTCAAGACGAATTTAGTAGACACATAGGGATTTTCAAGAATGTAAGGCTCGACTTCTAGAGAGTTATGATGAATCAGTTATGATTTTTGCAAAACAGTTGAAATTCCAGCCCTATCGAACTCTTGTTTTCAAGCAATTCAACCACCAAACAGTTCCAACATCCAACCACGAATTCTAGGACTCTAATACACTTAATATAAGGCTCAATTGATGACTTTATTTCCCCAATTATCCCTGAAATCAATTGTAAACAAAATAGGATTCATTAGGTCACCCGAAACGACCAAAATCGACATAAAACGTTAATTGATCACCCGATTCGGTTAAGACTAGGAATGGACGAATTGGAATGATAAAGATGATCAAAAATAGATAAGAAATACAATCCATACCTTCAAGGATATTCAAGGCCACAAAAATCACACTAATTCCTTCTCAAACCAACAAAACTCGATCAAGAATGCAAAGGAGGATTCAGGGTTTGCTTTGAGAGTTTTGGGGGCTAGGTGTAACACCTGTGACTCGAGCTCAATAACATTTTCATAGTCTAAGTTAAATTTCATCCGTTTCCGATTTGGATTTCTTAATGTTTTGGGAATTTATGTAGTGTCATGAGTCTTGATAACATTTTGAGTCAATTAAATTGAGTCTGGATTCGTTTGTTATTTTCGAGTTGCTTGATTTATGATAACTGGTATGCTATGAGTAAAAAATTGAACTAAGTGTTGTGTGCTATCATAAACTTAATTGGACATCGTAACTATGTCGGCATCGTAAATTATATCTGGCCTCGTAAATCATGACTAGCATCATAAATATTTCAGCATTGTCTATTGTTGGCATAACGTGAGTCTCTTTTATCTTTCCCCTCATATAAATATTCTCATTACCTCACAAACTCTCATTCTCACAACTTTCTCTCCAAGAAAAACACACACAAACACCTTTTTTCTTTCTAAGACCTCACATCCATAATACCTTACAAAAACACCAACTTTTATCAAAAATCCAACCTTATTTTACTTAGTTTTAGCTTCAAAAATAGTAAATTTATTTTCCATACATCCCTACAAACTCTTATTTTACAAACTCAAGGTATAAAAGTTAAAACGCTTTTATGCTCTTCTTTTTTTCATTTTCGGTTTTTCTCTTAATACACACACTACACACGCCAAGTTTTATGCTTTTTACGTCAAAAAGTTGTTAAATCATTAGTTACAGTGAAAGTTGTAAAACTCGGCCGAGAACTCAGACTTGGACTCGGAATCGAGGGGTCAGGGAGTCGAGTTGGCTGGAATCGGTCCAAAACTCGGTCAACAGATTGGACTCGGGTCAAGAATTGGGCTAACTTGGTTAAAACACGGTCTTTCTTTTTTTCCTTTTTCTTTTTTTGCTTTTGCAAACGGTTTGTAGAAGAGTTTATATGGAAGAAGAACAAGTAGAAGAAGTAGATGCCGTATAAAAAAAATGAGATATACAAATAATATTTATAATTTCAAAAATTATAGTTTTTCTATATAAAAATCTCAATCCAAGAACCCCCCGATTCCTATCCGAGTTTCCAAAAATTCCTGACTCCCCACTCAAGTCACGAGTTCCCCAGCCTTAGTTACAGCTATCCTCAAAGTTTTGTTCGATTTCGTTAACAAAATCTAAGGTTTTCATAATTTTTTTTGTAGTTTTAAACAAACTTTGTTCAAATGGGTTTTTGAGTTTTAGTCTGTGTTCGAGTTTGCAACCTTTATATTGTTTTTCCACACTAATAAGGAGTCTAAAAGTACTATCAGATGTTAAAAACACCTTTTAGATTGAAAGAAATGATTAGGGTTTTCTAGAACAATTTTTGGGGAAGAACAGCTCTATTTACGACCTCGCCACTCAATTTACGACCTCACAATTGAGACCTTGCAATTTCAATTTCAATTTACTCAATTTACGACCTCGCAATTTCAATTTCAATTTCAATTTCAATTTACTCAATTTACGACCTCGCAATTTCAATTTCAGTTTTTCCAATTAAGACCTCAAATTCAATTTAAGACCTCAAATTCAATTTAAGGCCTCAGATTTCAATTACTACCTCGCAATTCATTACTACCTCATATTTCAATTACTACCTCGTAATTTGTTCAACTTTAGTCAAACTTGTAATTTGGTCAACTTTAGTCAAACTCGTAAATTTTGGTCAAAGTCAAACTTGTACGCTTTTGGACAACTTAGTCAATTCTTGGTAGCACGTTATGCGCACCCGTTTCTATAATGAATACATACTTATTTGTGATAACTTGAAACAGATGGTTTGCATACCAGTTAATTGCTTTCCGATATCTTGTATAGCTTGATCGTGTTGCTAGCATTCAGGTGAGTTTCGTAGCCCCACTTTTATGTGTTTTTGGGGTGAAAGGTTACAAACTTGTTTACTAGTGCCGGTGTGTTTACCATGCTCATGGCTATTTAACTGTATTGTATGATGTGCACTGTGGTTTATGTTGAGATGACTTGATACTTGATACTTGAAACATTAGTCCTGGTTAACCTTACTGCTGATACATTGAGATGACTTGTTCATGCTATCATAAGTAAGTTAATATCCAACTTTTCTGCGTGGTTTTTCTATGGTAATTCGACCCGGAACAAACTTATTAGTTTAAAAAACCTTCGAACTTACCAACCTTTGTGTTGACGCTTTTAAGTATCCTTTTAGTTGATCAAGTGAATTGTGTTTGAGGTGGCTAAGGATTGGTAGCATGGTGGACTGTAGCAAACTAGGACCTTAGGATTCATTGCTGGTTTATCTTCTTTTATCACATGCTTTATGTTTAGACTATGGCATTATGCCTATGTGTTATCCCTTGATGAGAGATTGACTTATCTTTTGTTGAGATATTTGAATGATGTTGAATGGTTATGTTTGTTTTAATGAAATTATGTTTGCATTTAAGAGTTCATGTACTCTATGTAATATCCATGTGCGTGTGTGCTTATCGTTGCATCTCGTGTTTCTTTCTAGTCGGGTGTGACACTAGGTTTTGGAGAAAAGAAAATGGAAAAGAGACTAATCCCTGGCCCTAATGACCCCTTGACAGCTGCTACAACTTTCATAAGTGTACACTTAGGCCCTCGAGCATCCAACGATTTAGCAAACGCCTTTTAATCACACTTAACAACATTTCACACTAAATGGGAATACACATGCACGGATTTAACCATATAAATGACATACTTTAATCTTCTTAATTGACCACACATGGTCTACGTTACACACATAATTAATCACACATTAATTAGCCACATTTACACACATATAACAACTTAACGGAACGCTAAGTTTGACAATCTGCAAAGTCAACAAAATGAGAAAATTTTAGGATGTTACAGTATAATTCAATTTTACACACCTAATTCTATGCACTTCCATTGAGCGTAGAGATTAGATGAGTTGAATTGTCTCGAACACTTATAAGTGTAAAGACAATTCACTAAGTTCGTGCAAATGTAATACTTCTACGCACTTAAAAGTGTGAATAATTTAAATATTTGATCCCACATATAAATAAAAACATTTTTTATAAATTTGAAAATGTGAATAAACTATAAAATTATATCATTCTTTTAAAAGTAGTGTGTAAAAATCGAAGATAAAGATGCGTGTGAGACTGGTACCGTCTCATAATGGTCGTGATACCGACAGTCCGGTTCTGAAAATTTATTGTAATGCGTGGATATTTAAGCGATCTTGTGGTTGATGCATGAATTGATAGAATAGACCGTGTGAGGTCAGCCAATAAGAAGAGTCTTGAAAATGTTGTTTTTTTATTTTATTTTTTTCACAAAAGTTTATGTGTTTTTCTTTAAGTCAATATAATTATATTAATTGTACTTGGCTTTTGGATGATCAGTCCCGTTGTTTGGCAATTGGAAAGAGACAACTTGAAGCATTTTATATATGTTTGCAATAAGAAAACACGTTATCGTCTAAAACATCATTTGGTTGAATAAAATGAAATAAAAACACAATGAGATGAACAATAAAATTAAATGAATACGCAATCTCTCTCTCTATATATAAATTGCTATTTAAAAATGATTATGTGGTTATATTGTTGTTTTGACTCGTAAGATTTTTGCCTATATGACATATTCACATTTAATTATCCTTATAAACACGCCAAATGTTGGTTCATATAGAATATACCTAGACTAATGAATACAACTAATCATATTACATGTATTAATTTATTTAATAATTAATAATCGTCTAACTGATGTTAATAATTAATAATTAATACTGAATTTAATTCAAAATTCAAAATTTGAAAACATGAACAATTATTGATAATAATTTTTTTTTCAATTTTAAGTTTTAAATAATCCAAATTTTTAGTGATAAATTCAAATTACATTGAACATATAAAGTATATAAAATATAAATTTACTCTAAATTATTAACATCTTTGAACTCTTTTTAATATTTTTTATAATTTCTTTAAAATCATAACTATTTAATAATCTAAGAATTCATTTAAATATTTTTTTTGCTTTAACCCTAAAATTTTATTATTTTAGGAGCGGATAATAAATAAAAACGTATATGTACATGCGTTTATTAAGTGTAGAAAAACAAACAACATAAAATCGTTCTGAGTCAGATTTTAATACCATCGGCTAATATTTAGAAGTGATAATTCGATTATTGATATGGGATAAAACCTAGAATATATTTCGTTAACATGTTTGTTTTATTTTTCATCACCTTAAGAGTGGAATGAAAAAACTTAAGTAAAAGAAATATGTTACCTTAAGAGTCAATATACATCCACAAATATCAAACCACATTTCAATTGTTCTAGAATTTAAACTACATCCACAAAAATCAAACGACGTACATTTCAATTGTTCTAGATTTTAACCAGGACATGGAAAAGAAAATGATTCTTTTTTTTTTCCCCTCATCTTTTCTTGAATTGTTAATTCAATGATTATTTTATTCTAGTATATTAGAAATTCAACCGAGGAGTTTGAATAGAGGTATATCCGTATATATTGCTATCATATAAATAAATATAAGTATATTATATACATATAAATGAGCCATAGTTTGAGCTTTCAAGTGTTTAGTGTATTAACATATCAGCAATTCAACATTTTATACGACCCCTACAACAAATATATCTCTATCTCTCTGTATATATATAAATCTCTATCCTTAATACGTTGCCACATAGGATAAAATCATATGTGTCATATCCATGATTTTTTCTATTTAATATATATACTACATTCATTTTTCATTACAAAATCAATTTAATTAAATACCAATATATTATGAATAAAATATTTAACTTTTTATTTGTTTCCAAAATAAATAATTGCTATCAATTTTTTTTATTTTTGTCAACTAAACAAACTTATTATTATTTATTTTTAAAACCAAATAAATAAACCTAATATTTATTAATTTTTTCATAATGATGGACCAATTTAATTCAATAAATAATTGAAAGATACTTCTAAATAAATAAATAATATTATATAGTTCATGTAGATGATTAGTAAATTTATAAACATATAATCACAAATAATTAAAATAATCATAAATACATAAAACAATATGCAATTTTCTTACGTTTGAGATCACCTCATCTTTAATTATTTTTAATTATTTAATAGGTGTATTAAATATTAATTAAACCTTATTATTTGAAACTTATAATTTTAAAAAAGACATTAAATCATGAATTAACTTACACGTACCTATGTTATATTACTACATAAGGAATTAATATTTATAGCGAGTTACCTGCGCACAGTGACTGCGATAATACAGTACCCGCGTAACACGAATGTAAATAACGTTGTAGGTATATGGTATGTTAGGTGTAACTGGATGCTTTTACTATGTAACAACCATGTCCAGAATCGTCACGGGTTATATGGTTAAGGCTACAAGAATTTAACAAAAACTATGTCTGCTATTTGCTAAAAAGTTTTTTATACATTGAGTTTTTGTTGAGTTATTTGTTAGAAAATAATGTCAGTTCGTGTAACGCACGGGGAATAACCTAATAATATATATATGATCATTCAATGACCAGTGATAGACCACTAGCTAAAAAATTTACATTACTTGAGGCCACTAAACTCATTAAACTTAAAAGTACTTAAGAACCATTTTTATATAAAGGTATATAGTTATGGTTTTACTGACTTTAGGGCATAAGTTAGGATGTATTAAATTAACTGAAACTTTTATAATTATGAAAACATATATTTATTATCCATATAAAATTGGTAATTATTAAATTTAAATTGCATTTGTGAATTACTATGAAAATATGAAGTTCATTTAATGAGTTTAGCTTCTGTCAAGGGGAATTCGAAATAAGTTAGAGCGGTCACTATGCCCTCTTTATCAGCCAGTTTTAGTTAGCGTTGTATATCAATAAAATCCCTCCCCAGCACTAATCTTTTCCAACATCCTTTATGCCACAACTATCTATGGAACCACAATTTATTTAATTTTACACTTTAAAATATATATAAACCAATAGTGAGAGAGAAAAAAAAAATTGCATGAGGACTCATTGTCCCAACCATGAGTGACTCCATAATAAACTAAACATGAGTCACCCCTTATGATGTTCAGTCATTGATGAACGGCTGATAAATAGCGGTGGTATAGTTACCCAGTGGCGGATCCATGTGGAGAGCAGGGTATGCAAGTGCATACTCTATGAAAAGAAAAATTATTGTTAAATTTTTTTTTATATAAAAATATTTTTTTTTTACTAATAGTGCATATCCTTAAAAAAATAAGTGCATATCCTAAGTAGACATAACATACCTTGTAATGTTGGTGGTTGACTATTTGACTAAAAAACGTAATTTCAAAAATATTATTAAATTTTGCATACCCTGTTATATTTTTTCTGGATCCGCCACTGCTACTCAGCAAACTATTCAAGATTGACATGTAACATACTTGAAATTGACTTGGATTTAGTCTAGTTAATTAACTGTGCTCGATCTCGAGCCATTCAAGTAGACTTTCAAGTCGAGTTCGAGTCTGAATCGAAAATTTCTACAAGATTTATCAAGCCCATACTATTGACTTTAACTAATCTTTAAATTAATACCTTAATCAAGTCGAGTCGAACCAAACTCAAATATATTATTAGTTATCTGAGTTCGGGCTTGAAGACTCGGTCCAACTCGAGTCAAATTTCAAGATCCCAATTTAGTAACCAAACGAGATTGAGTCTGACTTTTTATCTCAGCACGATCAATTACACCAAATATTATGAACGCACAAACTTAAGATTTATAAATACCCAAAATTTATATTTTAATATTCCAAGAAAGGATATTTATCCGTAACCACAATAAGTGCTTATGCTAATATTAGCATTTTAGAATTAAAGATTTCAATGGGTACGTTTCTTCTTAGAAAATTTCAACCCACAATATTCCATATACTCGTGACAAAATTAAATTAATAAACTTGGGATTCAACATGGAATATTACTTCAAGACTAGAACATGCATGAATATCAATTCCCAAAAACACCCATGCCCGTTATTTATTTATAATAATAATAATTAATCACAGAAACCATATATAATAATAAAAAAATTTATTTATTTGTCCATATAAGATGGGAAGATGTCCAAAATTGGAAGGACAAAGGGCCAACATATTTCCATAAATACATCATATGCTATCATTTTGTGGTTGTATTTATTATATGCATGTAGATGTTTGATTAATTATATATAAAGCTCAAATACCGGAGTATAAATTCCAATATTTCCCAATTTCTCTAGCTAGTTGACCCCCGTGAGATTTTTTTGTATTTACATTACATTTGTGTAATTGTTACAATTACTACTTTTGGGCTAAAATTATGGCATTCCATTATTGCAAGTTTGACCCACTAGTCTGAACATCAGTTATAGCCTATAGGGGAAAAAACCAACCATTTATGTAGGTCGGCCACCGGTTTGTTTTTGGGTTGAGTTAGCTAGGATAGGAGGGAGTTTTGCTTTCTAAAGTCCCATGTTTGAGTCTTGATGAGGTAGGGTTTTTTCCTTTGAGGGTTTAAATGGAGATCTGTTCGTCGAGAAGTCTTTCTAGTACGAATCCGGCTAAGACAACATTTACTAGACCTCCCGGCATTAGCGAGTATTTCACACCTTTAAATAGTATGGGTTAATTTGTTAATTCACCCGTCTGATCTCCAAACTATCTTTAATAATGGATTCATCATATCCTTGCGACATTATTATTATTATTATTATTATTATTATTATTTTTACCGTATATGTATTGTAGCTAAGCTGTAAACAATGTTATTCATTTCGATGTCTCACTACGTCATCTGTGTGTCACAATTATACATATAAGTTTGAACCTAGGTGGGCTATGCTAGCTTCTTTGTAGATTTATGGCTTTACTAGCTAGCTATTCATTGCATGTGCATTTTACTGGTCATGATTGAGGAAGAGCTAGCCGTACGTGCAAAAGATTAAAAATGAGAAGTGGGAGTTGCTTGCAATCTCTATGAATATATATGGATTTCCAACAGTAGCTAGGAGCCTGATAAGACTTGGCCATTAAGCTAGATTCATGATCCTATGAGATTATGTGATTATAGTCTTATAGATGAGAAAGCATTTTATATATATATATATATATATATATATATAGTGAAGTGATCAAGTGAGAACCAAAAACAAGGGTGAGAACTGTGAGAACCC
>JAOEHQ010028527.1:0-13533 GCA_025447715.1 Asclepias incarnata
CTAAAGGTTCCTAACCTTTTAGGGGTTCCTAAAATAACTTTTCACTATATATATATATATATATATATATATATATTAAGGGTAGAGTTAACGTGGGAACCAAAACAAGGGTGTGAAATATGAGGACCACTATTTCTCCTCACTCTTTTCACTTTTTGATATAATTTTTATCTTTATTTTTTATTTTATTTTTAATAAAAACCCATTCCAAATAAAATTATAAAAAAAAAAATTGAAAAATAAATAAAATTTCTGTGGGTTATGTGTTGAAAACGGATGAGACGATACGATCGTAGCTCTTAGCCCGAAGCCCGTTCAGGGGGCTTCGCCCTTATCAGTCGTAGAACTCAAGGGAATTTATAAAAGGGTTGGGGGATGAATGCATTTGGGAATGATTTAAATTTGATGGGCGGTGATCTAAGAGATGGTGGTGGTTGGATGTGGTACGGGCGTAGCCCTTAGCCGCATGAGCTCCGTCATCGGAGATGGTGGAGATCGGAGTTTGTGAGTATCGAAGTGAGAAGAAAAATGATAAAAAGTTTGGAGAAAAAATAAAAGTGAAAGTATAAATAAATAGGTGTTTTAAAAAAAAGATGATTTTTTAGTGGTTCTCACAATTTTCACCCTTATTTTTGGTTCTCATTATATCACTTCACTATATATTAATATATTTATATTTATATATATAAGTTTGTGTTGATGTTTTTGTGTTTGTATATAGGTATAAAAAGACACATAATGTATGATAACAGGAAAACCAAAAAAAAAAAAAGACAAAACAACCATACATGCATGCATTTATTGTAAGCATATAACACATAAAAAAAAAAGAAGAAATGTGTATATAACCAAAATATGTTTGCATTTTTATACTTAAAAATAAAGGTAAGTGTATACATTATTAGTCCCTAAGTTGCATAGAAGCATATATGAACCTCCATGCAAAGTCAAACTTATTTGCCATATATTCCTTTATCATAACTCTAATCATCCAAGCATTCTTATATGAGGTCATGTTATGTTATTGGACATACAAAGCTCATTCGGATTGTCCTTGTCCTATCTAGGTTTTGGTTTATTCCTTCTCTTCAAGCTATTGATAATGAGAGTTTGAGTTTTTAATTTATCAAATACTTATGATAAGAATCTCCTTTTGACATGTCCCATCTCATTCTTCGTTACCTTAGTCTATTAGGTTGTTGATGTTACTAGCGACTTCAAGTTTCGCCTACAAATTCTAGTCAGTTTGGGCCTTTGTCATCAACCAATGCTCACACAATAAATGGAAATATCAAATATTCATAACTAATATTATTATTAATGTTTGGATTTTTTTTATTCGTAACCTTAAAAACGATGAATAACTCGTATAAATGTTGAACGTTAAAAATATCCGTCTCTTAAAAAAATTTTAACCGACATGTACTATATTTTACTTATGTTTAACCATAGTTCTAAGAGTTATCATCAACAAACTCTTTAATGTTTTATGATATAATTGAATTATTAAACTTTTTAATTGGTTAGATTATAATTTAAACAAAGTTTGCATTTATTAAATAACAAATTAACAATCATAATAAGTAATCAGACAAATCATATTATTTGCTTGATCTAACCTAGTATTTATTATTTAATCAACAAAATTTATAAAAATGGAAATTTGTTATAGGAATTGATATTGGTACTATTTTTTAATGAATGGATCACAGCAGTGCATTATTGGTATAGCCTATGTCAAACGTAGAGTAAATTACATATAGGTTAAAAATTATTTCTAAAAAATATTATTTTATTAATATACAATGTTTTGTTTTATTTACAGCCTTAATCCTATAAACTTATAAAGTGTATCCAAACCAAATATCCCTATGTATCTCCTCTCTAATAAAAATTTCATTAAAATCAAAATTACCTTTATTCTCTTTCAAATTTCACTTCTTCATATCTCTCAGATCTCGCCCCAATTTCACTTTTATTCCGTCCCCAATTATATTTTCTTATAAACCCTAATTTCCCAATTTCAATTTCCATGAATTAAATTTATACAAATTGTATTCAATTTCATTATTTTGAAACTAAATAAATAAAAAAGTTTGAATTTTTTTTTTTTATAAAGTTTATATTGATTTGTTTGTAAAAGTAGTGATGTTCTATGGAACAGTAGTATGGGATCCATGGCTAATAGTAGCACAAATAGTATGTATACAATGTTTATATTATATGATACTCGGTGTATTCATGGGTGTTCTTGTTGGAACCAGGGTTTCTAAGTTGTCCCTTGTTTATTTCTTTGATTTTGCTACTGTTACGCTTTCGACTGTTACCGGTTGGTGTGTTATCGCTTCGTTTATCCTCAGCTCCGTTGCTGGGTGAGAGCAAATTTCTTATTTACTAATTCTTGTGCAATGCAGATGAATGCAATGTGTTTTTTTTTTTAGTTTTATTTATTTATGCATTTGTTAGATGAAATTATATGAAAATGATCATTAGTCCTATAAACTTATAAAGTAGTACCATTTTGCATTGTAGAGTATGTCTTTAGGCAAACGGAGATGCATCCTTGTTCAGGCAAGATGTTTAATCATTGAGGTTCGAACCTGGGTCTCTTTTGAGGCCTTCAGGACGCCTTACCACTCACCTTGGAGATTGGTTAGAGTACGTCTTTAGGTGTGTGTATATAAAATATGTTCTTGTGTTTGCTTCTCTAGTTTATTTTGTGAGTCGATATATGCAGTCGAAGACTGAGTCTACGTTGGAAGTTTGGATTCTGGGTCATTAGATTTCATATTTGTGATTCAATGTTTAGTTTACTCATCTCCTAATTGTCTTGTCTTTTCTCCCGTTATATGTATTTGGTCCGGCAAATGGATGTTATGTTGTTGTGGTAAGTGTCACTATATTATGTCTTAACTGCAGTTATAGTTCTTTGTGTCTTTGGTGTCTCAGTCTTCATTTTTTTATATGGGCCTTTCGTTTTCAATTGGTCTGATAGGACACTAGGTTAATAAACTGTTGTCTTACTTGGCTATCTATTTTGGTGCTGTTCCCCATTCCGGTACTAGTAGGTAGAAAAACAATAAAAGAGATATTTTGTGACTTTGTCTAAATTTATTTACTAGTCAGTAGTCAATTGGCGATATGTATTTTTGGTTTCCCTTTTATAATTATGTAGTAATATTTCTCCCAGTGGACTTACATTTTTCCCTGCCGGACTTGCTACATGGCTATAGATGACTATTTGTTTTTATTCCCACTATCAATCTATCATATAAAAGATGAATTTACAACAACATGATGTTACAATTTAGAAGCTCTGCAAGTAGCCATGGTTGTATTAAAAATTGATTGCCTAGTATTATAAAGTACTTTTTACCAGTATTTTCTGACAAGTACTAGTATATTGCCTATGAAATCATTACATTATCTACACGAAATCCTAACGAGAAATTATGAAATCTGTGAAAGCACTTCTAACCTATATTTGTTTCTAATGTTAAATAGAGCTGGTATCTTGCTTTATTTGATTGAGAGAGCAAAGAAGTGTCTAGATTTTGCAGCCACCCTTTACATCATCCATCTATGCATATGCATCTTTTATGGAGGTTGGCCTTCTTCAATAACATGGTGGGTTGTCAACGGTACTGGATTGGCGGTAATGGCTTTGTTAGGGGAATATTTGTGTATACAACGTGAATTGCGAGAAATTCCTATTTCAAGACTTCGATCTAGTAAGTGAACTTTCTCAATCTGCACATAGAACTGAAAACTGATCAGCAATTTACACAATTGAGTGTTGATGAATTGTGCTTTTCAATATGTTTGTTTATCAACTTCTTTCTTATTGCTGGGGCAGAGTCTACTTTGTTTATCATGAACTTTTTTATTTCTCTTGCTTTATTTCAACTTGCACTCATTTACGTTCCTTCAGAATATACTCTTGAAGTTGTTGTATTTTTCTAACCGAAAGTCCTGTAAAGGTTGGAAATTTCTATCTGCTGGACTATATTACAAGTTCAATTAGTTATTTCCTCCATTGTTATTGCATCTTCTTGACCAAAGTTATCATTCTAGTCAACAGGATTTACTTTCTGCAGAATTAACAGATGGTTTAAAAGTGTGTTTTGACATTTTATGAGATCAACTACTTACTAATTTGTGTTATTGTCAGATGTTCCAAGTTTTCTAAGGTAACGGGAAATAATCAAAATTAGTCGTAATATTAGCCCAGTGTTTAGAATATCCCAAAACCATATGACTAAGCAGAAGATCCTTGTGGATCGAACAATATGATATTGGAGACATAACTATAAAGTATACAAAAAGAGGGTAAACCTGCTATTGATGTAAGACTCCCATACTGAAAGTTACTCAAATTTATGGGAAGAATTCATGTGGTTATTATATGTGTGTGTGTATATATATATATATATATATATAGTTATTCTTGTTTACTTATAGGAAATATGAATACGATAGTCTTATCATTCGAAATTGAATTGCAGTCATGAACATAGATTAAATCATGTTGGCTTTGGGTTTCATGTGCATCTTTTTTCTAGAAAAACAAATTTAAGGTGAAAAGTTATAAATATGTAGTGGACATTATGCTGTTATACTGATGCAACACGTGACTGTTCATGGGGTATAAACAAAGCTAGTTTGGGCCCATCAAACCAAATTATGTATATAGAGAATCATCATTTGAACACTAGATATTTCAATCTCACTCCTTATAAATTCCATATGCATAATCATGTAAAGAAAGATGCAAAGGTAATTGTTTTACTTTAAGAATAAATCCTCATTAGAGTTGGACGATTAATCAATGCTTATCAACTGTCTTCTACTTTTGGCTATATTCTTTGGCCCTTCCTATTTAACAAAGGTGGCAAAATGGATGGGGCGGGTGGGTAACGTATTAAAATGGATGATTTTTGGTGCATCTTGAATTGGGCTTGGCTTCGTTGACCTGAACCACTTTTTGTCCCGTCCCTAGATTTAATTACAAAACAGTATATTATTAGTATAATAATCTACAGTAGCTTTTTAAATAAACCAATTTAGTAGGTTGTACTCACTAAAACTATGCACTGGGCGACTTTCACCTGTTTGCTCCATTTTACCCGTTTTCTTCTTTGCTGAACTATTTAATTGTGTACCCATTTGATCTTCAGCGATAAAACATAGCCTGACTACCACTTCTAATATTGATTGTTCATTTTTAGAGCTCATGTGTTTTATAGGAGTAAATTATCTTCTTTTGTATTGTTATAAATATATACGACAGTCACGTACAACCTGCATAATTAGTATCGAGGGTGTTCTCATGCAGGTGTTTGACAAACAGAAGCAAACTCAGGAAGCACTGAACCAGGAGATATTATGGGCTCTCATATTAACAGGATATTGTTGGCTTTAATGTGGTTGGGGAATGAATGCACAGCCTTTTTGTTTCAAACATTATGATGTGTAGCAGTTTGCATTGTTGACTAATGAAGGCAACTTAGGGAATTAGAATTAGGTGAGTGTCTTTTGCATGCTGCACCCTTACGTATATTTCAAGTTCTGGTATAGAGACAAACCTTAAATATTATCAATGTCGATGCATATGCATCTGATTGTGCCATTTAACATTGAGTTTTGGAGGTTGTTTTCAGTTTGTTGTTTTCTTATCTGGTGAGCAGAACATGGTAGATAAGTTTTAAATTTTGTTCTTACTTCCTTTGTTCCAAGCACACTTAGGGCCCGTTTATTTTTTTAGTTATTAAGTGCCGAGTGAATTAATAGACTGGATGGATAAAATGTCTGTATTGATTAATTAATAAGTAGGTAATTGACGGTTATTTTTGTTTATCAAGTCAAAAAGAAACATTATTAATTGACTTAATGGATTAAGGATTTTTTATTAAGCCCATTAAGTCAAAAGTAAACAGGCCTTTAGACTTTTACCAAGAGTTATAATTAAATATTTCAAAATCCATAATGCTTCTTTTTTTGGGGGGAGGTGGGGGTAGGGGTTATAAGGAGAGTTAATATGAAATACTCGCATGCTTCTACAAGACCGGTACATGTGATGGGTGCTATAGGTTTCTGAAAGGGCGCAAAAATTGGTGGGTTTCGGCCTTTCGGGTCAATGTAGATCATTTTAGTACAGATTAATTGGATGGCTTAGGGTGGTGTGATGGGTTAACAAGCACCTTTTGTTTTTTCTAATCCGTTCTGCATTCTTAAGTAAGAGGTTGCAAGATCGAGATTGACCATAGTCTTTTTATATAACCATATTCAAGGTGGCTTAGTGGTTATCATCCTAACATTCTTTTACAAGAGGTCTTTGGTTCGAATCTCACTACGTAACATCTTGGTGGCCAGGGAAGGGTTCGGAAAAGGTCACGGAATATGGTTAGGCATCGTACATGAGTTAAAGAGATTCGCCCTCCCCAGGTACCCTGAACAGGGAAAACTCCATCCGTTTTAGGGTTATCAGAGTTAAGGTTCACTTATCAGTGAATTGGTTGAAATTGCCATGTCTATTAAAGATTTGACAAGTGATGTAAGATAATTTTTCATTGATATAAAAAAAGCTTATAGCTTGTGGCTTTTACATAGCGCACTTGAGCATTAAGCAGTTACTCTCTGGGTTTACACCAACTTGACTGATCCTCTCCTCCTACACTGCAAACTAAAATGAAAGAAACTGGCTGAGGCTGCTGCTAATATCATCTTCTACATTTCTTGATCATTTCTGAGCTTTCCATGATGATGATATGTCCAACACAGCTTCATCAACAGTCAGGTACATGCCTTCCAACCCAAATAACTCCAATATGTTTGACTGATGTAGCTTTTCCATCACATTCCCTCCAGGATTTGCCAACACTAACTGCATTTCAAAGAAACAATATATGTCATTGAAAATCTTTGAAAGTCTTTGTATACAGTTTTCCCTAACAACTTAGTGATAATAGGATTTTTAGAAGTTTTTTGAGGCTAACCTGAAGCGAATGCTTCTCTAGCATCTTTTTAAGCTCTTTCACCATTGCAAGACCACTTGTGTCAATGCCAGTCACAGCTGCAAAATTTGCACAAAAATAGAAAGTGTAAGAAAAAGTTTTATCAATTTTAAAAGTGCTGGAAGCTCTATTTATAAATTCACAACTTACCAGTCATGTCGATAATTACACATCTCAAAGAACTGCCATTGTTTGCTGCTAACCACTCTTCCTCTTCTCTTATCCATCTCAATATCCTGCAATGGTAGAAAACAACTTTTAATAACCTGAAATGCATTTGGAGCTTGTACCCTCTTTTGCATGAACTGAGTTTTACAAAGTACCTTTCTTGTAGATATGTAGAATTTGCAAAGTAGATAGGGGATTCAATGCCAAGTATTACAAAACAAGGAACCCTTCTTGCTTGTCTGTATCGATCGACATTTTGGTAGATCTGAGTACCCGGAATGTTTCCCAAAACACCCGTGTTCGGTCTTGTGACATGCAACAGAATCTTGAAAACGGAAACCCCAACCTATTGAAAATGGACAGTGTTAGACTTATCAATATGACTGCACAACACCTAAGAGGCCAAACTGCAAGAAAATGCAATATTTGATTCTTTTTTGCACATATAGCAAACATTTTTTACAATTTGTCGAAGGGATAGCATGTATATATTTTCTTGCAGTTTGTGTACCTAGTAAAAATTGTGTGTGAAAGATTACCGCGATTGCTAGACCGATAGGGACCGATATCATGAGAACACCAAAAAACGAAGATAAACAGGCCACGAAATCTAGTTTGTCCACTTTCCAAAGTCGAATTGTGCTTTGGTAGTCAATGAGCCCAATCACCGCAGTTATAATAATTGCAGCCAAAATGAGGTTTGGGGTATAGTGAAAAAGAGGCATCAAGAACAGTAGTGTTATTAGCACTGTTGATGCCATTATGATGTTTGACACCACTGTTTTTGCCCCAGCATTAGCATTTACGGCAGATCGAGAAAATGAGCCTGCAAAAATCAATGTTAATTTATAAAAGTCAATAGATTGCATGTCCAGATAGCTGGAAATACAAGTGATACAATACAAACTTAAACATGACATGAAACAATCTGATCAAAAAACTGTTTACCTGTGGTGACATAGCAAGAGGAACAAGAACCAGCCATGTTCATAAGTCCGATAGCTATCATTTCTTTGTTGCCATCAACTTGGTAATCATTCAATGCTGCAAATGTCCTTCCTACTGCTATCCCTTCCTGCGAGTTATCCATTTAATCAGTTTCGAGTGTGTTAGGGGGGTTGGACAATACAAGCTAACAATGTTTGGAAGCTTACCGTGAGAGATAGTATTCCGGTAATGATGCCGGTCTTGATAGCAACCCCTAGAAATTTCCCATGAAAATAGAGCATGTTTGATGATGGTGGATTCAAACCCTTTTCCAAGTGACCAATCTGTCAGGAAAATACAAGTTAAACATTACGATATAAATAATAGAATGTGTAGAAAGCCTAAGTCTTAAATAGATTAAAGCAACGATCCTTACGGTTGCAATGCTATGAAGTTTTGATTTGAAGAGAGTGACTATAAGGGTCGACAGGATGACGGATGCCAATGGAGCTGCTGCTGATACCCAGAAGAACTTGGGTTTTCGCATGCCCTGAATTCATTTACATGCATCAGCAAACTAGTAACTTAAAACTTGTAAGCTATTGCTATTCTGTTATGTTGATACACTTACAACATGTCTTGTTATCAGTAGAAATGCCAAAAAGCAAAAGCCCATAACAATTGTTTGCCAAGACCACTGCAGAAATACAAAACATATATAGAAACATAAGCAATTTTCTTAAACCCATTTCAACAACAATCGTCAAAGTTCTATATGTTTGTCAAGCTGTACCTCGTTTTTGTGCTGAATAGTAGACGATAATACAGGAATGATCTGCATTTTGGTGGTGAAATGGACAATCCCAAGTAGTCCTTTCAATTGTTGTAAAGAAACGATAACAGCCGCCCCGGCCATGAACCCAACAAGGGTCGCCTTCGATAAGAAATCTATAACGAACCCTAACCTGTCAATACATATTAATAAAACATAAGTATTATAGCATTTCCAGTCGACATTTGTACATATTTATTTATTTATTAGTTATTAATTAATTTTTTTCTCTCCGACTGTTGCTACAGAAAGATATCTTTTCAACATCATGATTCATGAGAAATATAATGCAAAGTATTTTAAACTAATGGTTGTGGACCAGTTGGTTATTATGAAATATTGGAATGTTTTACTGTTTGAATTATTTTCCACTAACAATGAAAATTCTGTATCATAAAGCTTAATTAATGTCAATAAAGCACAACAAAATAACATTTTATAAACAGCACTTTTATGTAAACAGGTGCCACGTTTATTAGTTCTCAAAGGATATTCCCTTTTTAAAGTTTTGTGCCCATTACAAAAAAGTTCAATGCTAACCTTTACCAAAAACTACTGTAAAAGCTTACTAAATTTTTTTTTGTGAAATTTGAATTGATAAATCACTTGATAATTAAATTTCTTAGATAATCAAGAATAATTAATTTGATGTCGTTAAGTTGTTACCTTAGAAGTCCTAAAGTTGCTTGAAATACGCCCGCAAAGAAAGTTGCAGTAAAAGCCAACTTAAGGTAGAGTATTGGATCTTGGTTGTATGGAACCGCTTCGTTTAGCATGGTTCCCATAACCAATGAGGCTATCGACACTGGTCCGACGGCTAAATGTTTTGAACTACCGAGCACCGAGTAGATCAATGGTGGCACGAAGCTTGAGTCTGGTCAGAGTTTTAAAAAAATATATGGGTCACTTTAATTAAGAGTCATACTAGTAGCGTACTGTTATATTTAAACAGGGTTAAAGTCACTTGAATTGTAAAGATAAGAAGGAACTCACATAGACCGATTATTGGAGGCAAGTTTGCTAGTTTTGCATAGCTAATTCCCTGCAAAATATAAATAAAAGTCAAATACAATATTTAGAAACACAAAACATAAATACCGTATTTATATCCACATGATATGATACCCATAAATATAAGTTTCAACAGAAACTATCACTGATTTCTATGTAACTACTAAAAAGAAAAGTTATCAAAAAGCGATATTCGATTTTTTTTCATAAAAAAAAAAAAGAAGAAAGAAAACACCGTTAAAAAATTACTTTCCATAAATGCTACTTGAAATTAAAATAAAAAATATATTTAACACAGCAATCTCAAACACTCCTTATCCTCCCTAGCTATGTAAACAGAATTAAGCATCTTTACTTCATATAAATTAGGAATTGATATTCGTATCATTTCTTTTGATGGATATACCACAACTGTGTATTACTAGCTTATACAGTCAGCTATACAACTTGTACATTGTGGTACATTAATAAAAAATAATGGTACAAACATCACTTCCCATATAAATTGATGATTTAGAACTAAAAAAATTGAAGATATCTATATCTATACTATATTATTAATCATTTGAATACGAGTCTTAGTACAACAAAATGACTATTTCGTCCCTAAACATATATGCATTCAAATCAAATTAAAGAATTGTATATTAATAAATAGTAAATCAATATTTGACCATATATAAAATGTAAACCCATTATAGATTAGTTAATACCATTAACTAATTATCACCCATTTATAACATTATCAACACTGACCAACATATTCCGTGCATTCTATGGACACGATTCAAGTAAGTTTTGTAATTGAATAACAATTTGGAATTCCAAATTTCTTGCTTATTTATGATTTATGAAGAAGAGACCTAAATTAGAAAAAAGGGCCGTTCGGCCAAAAAAGAAGTGAAAGAATCTATTCTAATTAATAACAAAAATTAATATTGGTCCAACTTTTTTCTTTTTTTTTTTGGAATGGTATATTGGTCCAACTTAGGTTGAAAAATAAGTCACTGATAACATCCAATTAATTAGGACCTCCAAATAAAAAGAAAGTGCATAATGACCCCCTTTTGAATTTTTGGATGGTGTCTATTTATTTCAAAAGATTTTCATTCATTCATTCAAATCAGTAATTACTAAATTTCAACAAACAAGCTTTTATTAACCTTCTAAAATTATTTGCCTAAATGATTGGCATATCATCATGATGAACTAAATCATGTTACACCGACGAAATTATTAATTAATAACTTATATTTCTGGTTCTCAACTATATATTTTTATGGGTTTTACTGGGCTGTCATTAACGTGCATAATATTATTGTACTTTTACCATAAAATTCAGGGGTAGGCTTTTGATATGAAAGATATAAGTTTTTTATGCACGTTATTGACAGTCCTAAGGGCTGTCATTAGAAAAATCCTATTTTTATTATGTATTATTTATTTCTAACTGAACAACACACGCTTAGACTTAATTTCCAATTAAACCATATGTTTAATGATCACTAATTATATATGTTCCACAATACCATAATAACAACCATCACTTAGTTGTTTAGCTCACAAGCATTTAAGCACAAGGTACAACCCTCAATGCATAATACCCCAACATAATTTAAAAAATGAATTGAATACACGCAACTAATTCATGCAAGAAAACCATACAAAACGTTGCACCAAAATATACCCCCCACTTCTATATATTTAACCTTACTTTTTTTCAACAAAATATATATATATATGGGAAAATGATCGGTGTTGTAACAACTGAAACTATTTTATATTGATAAATAAATTTCGTTTGTCCTTTGAATTTTATTAAAAATCGGTGCTATGACTATACTGTCGCAGTACGGATGATTTTCCGTATATATAAATCATTTATAACAATCACCGTAAAATTCAATATTAATTAGTGTATAACTGCATGTATGTGAGAGAAAATTAAAGTATTTGTGACTTTAATACCGAGTCTTAATTGATTTCTTTGAGCGATAAAAATGTCTATATTTTTACGTTATTGTTTCGTGTTTATTGGCATATTTATTATTCTTACGTGACGATATTTTAGAATAATGATTTTAATAACGTACCTGAGGGATAGCAAGACTGGCAATGGTGAGACCAGAAACGACGTCGGATCGAAGCAAGGCAAGGTTATAATTCGGAGCCCATTCAAAAATCGGAAAGAAAAACTGTAAAGTAAGAACAAGTTTCTTGAAGCGTGATTGGTTTTTAAAACCATGAAGAGGGTCATCGGGGAAAAAGATCTCCGATAACCGGTGCCGGAGTTTTTGGAAGGTGGTTTTTTGTGGCGGCAAACAAACATTATGTATCTCTAATGACGTCATGGTGGTTGTAGTTTCATGATGATGATCAGGGATTGTTACTGTATGTTGTAATGGATTGGAACCCGAACCCGAATAATGATCAACTCGGTTCGAATTCGTAAACATGGATACCAAGATATAGATGTTGTGAATGTATAGGTTGGTGTGTGTGTGTGTGTGTGTGTGTGTTTGCAAGAAAGGTGGTGGAGTAAATTTGTGTAAGTGAAACAAAGGGGGTTTGGGGTTTATATAGGGGATTATGATAATATGAAAGTCAAGAATCTCAAAATGGGGATGTTAGTAAGGGTATTTTGGGGATTTTGACTTTTATAGTATTGTGCAGAATGGAACATACACTTGTCTGATTTGTGGATTTTTAATAGTTAATGCACCTCAAAATTATATTTTCAAAAGGAAATTGAATGTATTAACTTTTTATTTATTTTTTTATTTTTATGTATAATTGATTATAGTGTAATTGTGTGATCTGGCAGGGTAACTTTTTCAATCGATTGTGTCTGATGATTTTTTGTGGTTATTGTCGTATATATGCAAATGTTTTAATAGTGGGAACGATTTTTTATAAAAAAATTTATACCAATGTATTATAAAATAGTGTTAGTGAGTAAATTTTTTAAGAATAATTAATTTTAAATCTTGAAAAAAATACTTTTTCTAAAACATGACTTTTATGTGATTTTTATAAAAATAAAATAAAATTTAAAAGATGTATTTGACCAAGATTTTAATTTATATTAAAATAAACTATTGACTTACAACAATTTTTAATAATACTTCTTAAATATTCCATTATGGTTTGTTGTAGTAATTAGATGCTTGATTTTTAATTGATTAGAGATAAAATAGACATTTGTAATTTTTAAAAAGTAAGATATTGATTATAATATATTAGTTTTGGGAATTTTTGAATATGGAAATTTGTATAGATATCTTTGTGAAGTTAGGATAGTGTGTGGACGGTGGAAGATAAGTATTCTCCTTAATCACTTTTTTTTAGTCTAAACTAGGTGGAAAGCCCGTGCGATGCACGGCAATGATAAAACGACGTTGTTTTTCATGATGAAGTTTCTTGGTTGTAGATTTTTGCATGGTAAACCAAAATTACTAATAAAGAGCAAAGGTAACAACTACTCTCGGTTAAAACAAAAGAAAATAACTCCATTAATAAAAACTTTGTATTCACTAATCACTACATTGTTTGCTCATATGAAACAAAAGAGAAGTTGCCACT
>JAOEHQ010028538.1:0-13532 GCA_025447715.1 Asclepias incarnata
TGTCGTGATCTTTACTGTTGAGCATTGTACTATATATCTGTGCATCTCGTGTATTCCGCTTTAGCGGGGTGTGACATTATGATACGGTTATCAATTCCTATATAAATGGGTTTTAGATTTCCCGATGAAAATTTCATTTATTTACCCGTTTAATTAATTAAAATAAATAAATAAAAACCTCTATTCATGCAAAGCAGCGGAGACGGCTATATAAATCAATTCGAAAAGTGTGACCCAGCCCGTAGAGCAAAGAGCCCAAGAAGATTCAAAGAAAAAACTGGCGCCCAAAATCACTCACAAGGAATGACGTTGACGGAGAAGAAACAGAAAATCACAAAAAAGGCTTCATTTCACTTGTAATTATTTCCTTCTTTTAATTACATTCATAATTAGCGTGTGATTGCCGTCCTAATTGAATGATTTATCATTCTAATCTTTGATGAAATTTCCTTCACGCAGGAAACCGAAGAACGAAGATGATGACGATGATCGTGGAAAGACGTTAGTTGCGGATTCGAGCGGTAAAGATGTATCTGATCTTTTATCAAAGGAACAAATTCGATGCCTCACTCTCTACCAACAAGATTCCCCTAAATTAGGTATACATACTTACATCCATACATCTATACATACAGAATTACTATATATATCTGTACATAATATTATGATTATGTCATTATTCAATCTCATTTTGTGCCCTAATTGTGTTACAAGAATTGCAGTAATAATTACTGTGTGTTTTACAGATATTAATCAGTTTGCTTGTATTCTGCATCTGTTACGTGTTCGATATTGTTAGGGACTAGTGTTAGTTAAGTTATTCTCATTCTTGAACGTACAAGATTACGAAACGTTTTCTTTGGCCTGTTCTTGGTGAATTAATTTTACTTCTTGCCTTATAAGAGGATTGCAGTTATGATCGATGTATGTTACACGGAAATAGGCCTAATTGGCTTGCATTTTTAGTTATGGTTTCTTTGTTCATGGTTTAATCGCTTCATGTATTCTGTGTTTTTTTTTTACATTTTTAATCTTTTGTCACAAACTTGCAATGTGCTTGGTAGTAGTTATTTACATTTTTAAGTAACGATTGCTTATGGCAGAAACTTATGATGTAGATTATGAGAGATTTTTAACTTATGATGTAGATTATGGAGAGTTAGTATAGGTTTTTGCACGAATTGATACTAGGAGATTTCCAGTTCTAATCGCAGCATGTTCCGCCGACATTTTGTCTAATTTGTATAAATTTTTGTTTATTGATTCTCTATTTGACTGGAAGAACAACTTATAGTCCTATTTTTTTGAGCTCTATGCATGCTGCATCTTTTATAGGTTCAGTCTTGTTGCTAACTTGCAATGCGTTTGGTTGTAGTTATTCACATTATTGAACTTATAATGTTATGAAGTGTTCTTTTGGCTTTTCTTGGAGGAATAATATCACTTCTAACATTAACTGTAGTAGCTGAATTACAGAAACTTACACAGTAATTTCTTAAGATATTTTTACCTTTTCTTAGAAAGTTAGCTTACTTCCTGCACAAAGTATGTTAGGAGAATTCAAGTTATTGTCACTGAAGTTAATACAGAAATTAGGACTAATGTATATCGAATTTTTGTTATTTAACTGGAAGAACGACATAAATTCTTGCTTTAATCAGTCTAATGTGTTACTGGTGCGGTTTTTATTAGGTGAAAGGTCCCGTTGGAAAACATATAGACCCTGGAGGCAAGAAAGGAATCACCAGTCAGCCCGTCTTGAAAAGCAACTACTGGCCCTTGAAGACCGAATAGACAAGCAACTAAAACGGTTCCAAGCCCAATACTCCCGGCCCTCGAATCCAACTCTACCCAAGGAGGTGGCTAACCTTCTTATGCCCAAATCCACTCCACCTCTTGAACTTACCACGCTCTCTTGGCTCGGTGACTGTCGCCCGTCTTCCATTTTGGACCTCCTTAGCTCCCTAGTCAAGTCCTCACCCGGCCGACCCTCAGCATTGACCCATGCAGGTACCATGGAGAAGGCTATATCACAATTGATCCATGACTTGCGGATCGAGGAAGCTGTGATCGATGAAGAAATGGCAGAAATCCAAGCCAATTGCATCCTGAACCTTCCTTTTGCTCTAACAGTAGAAAAGCCCAGTGGGTCGGCTATGTACCAAGTCCAATCCGAGCTCAAAAAAGTCCACCGTCTCATCGTCAAAGCCCAAAACTTCAGGTCCTTAAAAATTCACAAATACCCTTATAAAGTTCATTAGTTCATAGTAATTTACTCACTAATTTCATGTGTTTTAACAGGAAAAGTGCATTGGAGACAGTGGTCAAGAAAATCTTGTGCCAAAGTGATGCTGCTGAATTTCTAGTTGCCTTTTGTGAAATTCAAGAAACTGTACATCAGTTTTCCAGAGACTATAAATTGAGGAAAGGGCCAGTTTGTGTGTCATTGAGTCCTGGTTCAGAAATGGTGGGGGTTGACAGTAGCAACTCAATAAGCTCCTTTGAAATGGACTGATGAGAGGTATAAATATATCTGGTAAAGCATTTAGTACTAACCATGACAGCTATGAGCCTGCCTGCCTGCACCCCCCATTGTTCTGTATGCAAATATTAGGTGTAACCCAACTGCTCACTATATGCCATATCAATAATCAATATTGTTCTTTCACATCCATCTGTACTTGCAAATTTAATGTGTACTTACATTTAAGGTTATTTTTTATGCACATAGTATTGGTTTTTTTACAGGGGCAACTTTTAAGATAGTGAGTTTCTGAAGCAACTTTTAAACAAAGGTTGTTTATGTTAAACTTAAATACCGATATATTTTAAGGACATCACAATCTTGAGGTTGGCTCGGGTAAAATAAAATAAAAAAAATTGATGCACATATGTGATATGCATAGAACATAGGTCTAGTAGTTCAAGGGCCTGGGCCCAGGGTATTATTCAACTCTTGCCAAGTCTTGATTTACCATAAAGTTGATGCAGAAAATGTTTAGTATATCCTCAAATGCTTCTTGAATTAGAATTGGTTGGATGCTATGAACTCTTTAAAATCATATTTGATGATTGTAAAGTTTAAAGTTAATCCGGACCATATCAAAAAAGTGTTTTACATGAACCTAACAGATTACTTAGATTAAGAATATAAAAAAGAGATTGATGATAGTTGTAAAGCTTAATTAAACTGATCCGAAACATATGAAAAAAGGTCTTTTACTTGAACCTAATAGAATAGTTCAATCAACATTATGTGTTATTCTTCTTTTTTCCCATATGCTTGGATATGTTTCCTCCACCTTTATTATATAACTTTATAACAATAACAATACCATTTTGTATATGGGTCTTGCTAAATACAGCCCTAAGGGCTGTAGTTAAGGTGATAAATTAGTTGTACACTTACCATAAAATTCAGGGGGTGGGCTTTTGATATGGAAGGTACAATTATTTTATGCACGTTAACTACAGCCCTTAGGGCTGTATTTAGCATTTTCCTATATTATTACATTAACTTTACGCATTAATCAAAACTAAAAAGAAAATGAGAAAAGATAACTTGATCATTAAACTCAAACAAGAATTATTTTTGGAAGGTAAAATGAGAAAAATTAAAGACCAATATCAATAACAAACTTTGTGTCTTATTTAGATATATACCTTATATATTTTTTAGTTATGGAAGAATACAAAAGGCGAATAGAGATGTTCCAGCAGTGTAACTCGGAAAAAAAGCTCCCATGTTTGATTTGTACCCACTGCCCACATACACGCAACCGTTGCTTATAGACATTCCACCGTACACGGTTGATCCAGTGTTATACGACCATAAAATTTCTCCGGTGGTAGCGCTCATTGCGTAAATGGGTCCAGACCCATTGGTTGACCCGGCGAATACAACACCATTGGCTAAACTCACAGGGCCACTTGCAGTCGCGTTACTTGGATTTCCAGTTGACCATAAGACATTGCCACTTGTGGCATTCATCGACACCCATCCGCCACTAGTCGTCGTAATATTTGATGGCTTTAATGTGAAATTACTTTGCGCACTATTGGCAATGTTCGTGTAAACTGTCTTTTCATCAGTGGCCGATCCCCATGTACCTCCTCCACCCGCACCTCCAGGTCCAGCTTCCTACATTTTGGAATTTTTAGACATATGTATAGGCCTACCAAATTATTCAAATTTATCATTTTCCTTTTATCTACTCAACATACATACTTTTATATTAACAAAAGATAAAGAGGTCCATACAAATTCACAAATATTTACAATTTGTTTTTTATGGAACTAGTGTCTATAATAATAATCATAAACATGAAGCTATGTCATTAAGCTTTCCTAGAAACAAAAAACTATGTTATGTGGTCATCACAGATTTATATTTTTTATATTAAATTAGGATTTCCAATTGAAACTTTGTGAACAGCATGGTAAGGTCACAGATAGCTATTTGTGAATATAAAATGAAAATTATGAAAACATTACCGTAGACCAAACGATACTACCATTGTCACGATCCAAAGCCCAAGCAATCCCACTCTTCTGGACCGCGGCAACAATGTCACGCTTGCGTCCACGAACATTAATAGTTAGCATCATTGGTGCTTGTGCGAAATCTGCATCTGGATTAGGGCCAGGCGGACACCCTGAAGTAGAAAGATTATTACAAGCAAAAAACCAAACGTCGTATCCCCCTAATTGCTTATACCATATGATGTTTCCTGAATCCAAGTCAAGTGCTAGGATCGAATTGGAATGGTTTTCAGGCTCTATGCACTTATCTTCCTCTGTTGGTGTCGTTTGATTGTTTTGTGCTTCTTGACATTGTGTGACATTTAATGGGGCAGAATATAAGTTTCCCGTGGCTATGTAGACCTCATTTCGCTGAATGTCAATGGAAGGACTGCTGCCCCATAAGCCGGCACCTGAGTATTTGTTGGTGGTGCCATTGTTATCCGGCAACATGTAGGTTTGCCACAAAATAATACCATTTTTGGCATTTAACTTGAAAAAACTCCCTCTAAATGTACAACATGTTTGAATGGTTGAGACAGCTTCTTCTGATGAAGATGTTCCCACATAGAATGCACTAAACACAATCATATATAATAACTTATTTATTCTTTCTGATCATATGCCTCAACAAAGTATGTGACACGTCTAACAATTAATATATGTGTACGTCGTTTTGTGCATAGTAAATATCATATGTCGATATAAGCTCTAATTACAGACATTTGTAAAAAGGAAAGTTGCCTGAAAGTGTTACACTAGCCAACTTTTAATAATCACGGAGTAACTTTTTATTTTACATATACTTGACAATTAGTTTTTCTAGTTACATATCTCAACAAATGTCCTTAGTGCACTCCCAATGCCCTTATTGCTGGCTCATTGTTGGCTCATTGTGGAAGCCTCCACGAGCGTACACCACACCTCATGGTTGACTCGTGGTTGTGACCACGAATGAAAGTGGTTTTTTTCCCCTCTTTTCTCACACATAGTTATATAATAAAGAAAATAGGTGGGTCCTAGACTAGTGGTTGGTTAGTAATGTATTAAGGATGTTGTATGGGATTAGTGGTGATAGAAGGGGGGATTTTTCTGATGCGATGCTAACAAAAAGTGGTGATTGATTAGTCGTGTTGGGAGTGCTAAGTAATACAGATCATTCTATTATTGTATTTGACTTTATATGTAACATTTAAAGGTCAAGTTGGATACGATTATTTGCAACTTGCAATCAATAGTCAACAGTTTACTTTTTATAGGCCTATCTTAATTTCTAAGCAAATATACACATAGTGACATAGTCAACATTCCATTTTCTGAACTTTTTTTAATACCTAATCAAATTAAAAACTAAGTGATTTGAGAAATTAAGCTGAAAATGCTTTCAATACAAGAAAAGTACCTTTTACGATAAGTTCCGGACATGGTGATTACACAGGCATAATGTGTATCGAGTTGTGTAGACCACACGAGCTGTCCATTGCTACGTTTAAGCCCTATAATGTAACATGGTCCGTAAATTCCAACGATCAAAAGATCATCGGCGATGGTCGGGGTAGCCCTGGCCACACTCCAATTAACTCCTGGTACGAATCCTGTAGCATTAAGCCCCGTTAGTCGTCCAACATTTTTTTGCCAGATGACTGACCCATCTGATGCATTAAGAGCATATATGTTTCCATTCCAACTTGGGAAATAGATGGTGTTGTTGTATATTGCTGGCGTTGCAGTTATATCGTTTCCAGCAACAAATTTCCATTTTAACGTAAGGTTAGCCACGGTGGCAGGGCTAATCTTCGTTTCACCATATGCGTTTCTGCGATTGCTTAAATCTCCACCATGGTTCGTCCAATCAGTTGGCTACTATCGATAAAATAATTAGCTCAAATCGAGATTTATTAGACAAGTTCAAAAGATTAAAAGAATACATACATTAGCTGAGGTTAGAACTACGAGAAGTAACCAAAGGAAAATGGACAAGTAGAGGCAAGTAGATGCCATGAAAATGGTAGGATGTGTTCCAAAAGAGATAGATCGAGTTGCAATCTCAATTTATATACATATATATATATATATATATATATATCAAGTGTTAACATAATTTTTTTATTTAAAATCTAAAAGTCAAACTAATGCTAATCTAGTTGTCAAACATCTTATATTCTTATCCATAGATAATTTATACATTCCGTGTTCAAATGTCGACTTATATTCAACAACATGGATGCCATCTCATCTCATCTCATCTCAATTATTACATTTGTGGGTTGCATTTCAGAGGTTAAAGTGCAAGGTGAACAACTAGGTTTCAATCCATATAGTGCACTTGTTTACTTTGTATACGGTGCCGGTAATAGGGATATAAAGACAAGTCTAGTTGATGATAATGCCAAGTTCGAGTTCAAGCTAGACTTGATTATAACTCTTGAAGCTTGAGGCTCGCAATACTTGAAGCTTGAAAGTCAACTCGATTATAAAATCTCAAGCTCCAAACTTGACTCGAGCTTGAGCTAGAGAGCTTTTGTTCTTAAGTTCGGACTCGATTAGTTAGTCAATATTTTTTAGATCAACCAAATATAGTTATAATTATAATCAAGCTTAGTATATCAAGTTTGAGCATGTGCTCAACTCAATTATAAAACTCGAACCTCTAAACTTGAATCAAGCTCGAGCAAGCCTTTATTCTCAAATACAAAGTCGGTTAATTAGTCAATATTTTTAGCTCGACTCGACTTGATTATTAACGTGAGAGGCCTCCCAACAGTGAGGTATTTTTATATACATATATATATGTATTTGTGTGTAAAATAAAACGATGGAGGAAGTGATGAAACTATAAAAGAGATTAAAAAAAAGTGATTAAAAAGTTGAGCTAACAGAGTTTATGGAGATAACCCTGCATGAACAACCAAATTTAGTATGCACGAATGTCAATTATATACCTTGCATCTTTGAAAATGACAATTTAAGTACCTCTAATTTCATATTAACTACTATGCTTCCTTCCAAGTCCCTATTGAAAACGGGAACTAAATGTAATTGAAGACTTGAGCTTGCTGGAATTACAAAAATATCCATGCAAGCACAACACATCATAATATCATATACAATTTGTTACCTTGCATTCTAAAAAATGACAATAAGGGTACCGCAAATCCATTTGAAGTTAATAACACCAAATTTTATGCATCATTTTGTGTCACTAAATACTTCGTTTGGAAATGGTAAGAAAGAAGTTGAGCTACATAGAGAGCATTCCAGGGGGTACTATTACCACACCCATCATCCTCATTGTACCCTTTCAAAGGAGAAGGCTACAATGCACCCGAACTCCCGAAGTATGGCCTTTCCATGTCGGATGTGGTGGTGGCAGCGATGCGCAACCAGTTTACAATCAACCGTTGTTGAATATAACTACTTACATTAGCAGCCTTGAGGCCCTACTATCAAAACTTCCATCAGTTTTGCCGGTTTCTTCGTCTTTGTGAGGTGGCACAGCCACATTATGTGGAAATATCGCCTGAGAAAGACATTGTGGAAGAGGAAGAAGAGGAGATCAAAAATGTGGGAGAATGTAGTAGTTCTACGTCTTCTTATGGGCATCACCACCAGCATTTTCAACATCATGAAATAAAGGTTAGCAGTTGCATGACCAATAATAGGTATTAATTTAATTATGTAGTAATCAATCAAGTAATATTATGTATGTATTAGTTCTAATCGTATATTAGTGTGCCCTTTTTATTCTTTTTATTATAAATCTTATCTTTTTCCAGATTGATTCATTTTCTAAAATTTTATGAATAAGTTGGGTCTCGTGTAAGTAGGTTAACGAATGTGTGCTGTTGAAAAAGCCTACAAACGTCTTCAAGAAATATAAGCTAAGTTGGGGAGCCAACGATTTCAAAAACCGAAATAGTGAGAATCTGTAAGAAATTTCGGATTTAGTTTAGAAAAATGATAGATATACCTAAAAAAATGGACCCATGTAACTAAAGCGAGGTACAAGTGAGACATGTATCAAAATCAAAGAATATAAAAAAAAACAATTATATTAACCAACTCCAACGATAAATATCAGATTTTTTAGTTAAAAATTTTCAAGGGACGACTTGGATGGGCAATTAAATTGATTTATACTTGTTAAACTCATCACTAGCTTTGTATTAAGCGGAAAAATGCATATTTAACTAAAACTTTAACCAGCGAACTTTGGAAGAACATATCCAAAAACCCCTTGGTTTTACATCTATAGACCTCGTCACTTTTTCGATACAAACATAATGTGCAAACACTTGATAGATAATTCATACTTTAATACAAAACTTGTATCAACCTTAATGGCTTCATAGAATCAAATCTAACTAAGTATCAGATTGTAGTTTCATCTTTGAAATACTAACCTTCTAGCTTTCCATCGGTGTAGGTGTATCGCTAATGAAAAGCTTGCGCTTCTTCCTTAAAATGTTTAAGGAGATCTGGAATAGATTGCACCAAATGTTCTTGCTTGTCTCTCACTCGCACGCTAACCTGCAAACATATATATATTCTTTTATGTTACAATCATTTGTATTGTTCTATGCAACACACAAAATTATATTACTCCATTGGTCTCAAAATAATTATCCATTAAACAAAATCATACAACAATTTAAGTAAAGTGTAACTATCAAATCTTACTTGTTAGTCAGATGACACTTTTGCCCTTTACCATTTATTTATTTTTTTATTTTTTTATTTTTGTGATTAATACTCAAAGTAACAGAAGGCGCAGATCCTTCTATCCCAAAGTAAATACAAAATCTCTATACGGGCAGAAATCTCTACAAATATGTAAAAAGAAACATGTACCTTTCCATTGTTGGCTTCTTCTTCACCAACAACAAGAATGTAGTTGTATTGAGCCAGTTGAGCTTCACGTACCTATACATCACAAAATATGTATATAATGAGCGAAGTCTACAGTAGACTAAAAGTATAGAGCACGGTGGATTTCCAGCATACCTTCTTCTGGATTGTTCGATCAGAGGTATCAATGTCTACATAATAGCCAGCTTCATCAATCTGGTCCTTTACCTGCCAAAATTAGAATAGTTGCTTGAATGACCAATGGAGTATTTGTTATTGGTATGAGCAGCACATCTCAACAATATGGTTCGATCAAGTAACAGAGTTTTCGGATCAGATCTTTTATGTGACGCAATTATAGAGAAACTGAATATTGTGTTATCAATCATGGTTATTCAGATCAATTGTTTAGACATTTTATTAACTTATCTATCCTTACCAGTTAAGTTCTAATTATTTAAAACAACTCTTTAGCATAAAGTCCAGCTCAACTTTTCCTTTAAGTTTCTTTTAACTGAATCATGACCTATATCACCTTAGTAATATATATAAACAGACAGTATCATCAAGAAATGAGCAGAAGGTTATGGATGGGGTGATAAGAGAGAGCAAAACTAAAACATATACGGCTTTCACTTCTTGAACAGTTCAATAATACTCTAATGTTAATCTCTAGTATTTGCCAAAAATTTCCTGCTTAGCACAAAGCATACTTGCATATCAAATAGAAGTCGCAAAATAAGTAGGGTGGGCGGGCTGGGTAACAAGTCAAAACAGGTTTGGGTCAGAACAGTAGTAGTTTTGGTATGGGCAAAAGGATATGGTCGGTCAGTTGAATTATCTCAAAAAACCTCTATGTCCAAAAATTTCAGTGTCAAACATGATTAAAACTTTAGCTTATTTCGAAGACAATCTGACTTTTTGAATAAAAGTATTCAATGTGTTCTATGCATTAGAAATACATTTGAAAACATTTTCAACCCGTTAGAGAGATAAAGCTCAACAGAAATTGAGCCATTCTGCCCACCCCTGCTAAAAGACTTAGATAAGCAAAACAAAGCAAGAACCTGAAAGTACCTGTTGTCCATAGGCTTGGGACTTGTCAGATACAGGGCAAACAATTGCTTGACGGGGACTAAGCCAAAATGGCCATTTACCCTTATAATGCTCCAATAGTATAGCGAACATGCGTTCAACTGATCCTAAAATTGCCCGATGTATCATTACAGGCCTCTCCCTTTTAGTCTCGTCTTCTGCTGAATATGACAAATTGAACCTCTCAGGGAGTTGGAAGTCCAGCTGTAACAATAAACATCTACTAGTTCAGTATATATGTTCATGCAAAACACCCGGATATCATAGTGGTTAATGTTGTAAATAACCTGTAAGGTTGCACACTGAAATTTTCTTTTCATTGCATCGGAAACAGATATATCAATTTTTGGCCCGTAAAATGCCCCATCAGCTTCATTGATCTACCAACAGAGAAAAGCACAAAGATAGGGATCAAGCGAAATCCATCAACCAATCAAATAAGTTCACCATTAAAATCCAGGTGGCAAAATAAGGTCAGAAATACTGGACACGGGTCAAAAAAGGTCATTTTATGCGCTTCAAATGAGTCGAGGTCAGGCAGCCAGGAACACTTTTTGTCCAATATACTTCTTTTTCCCAAGTAATTTGCGTGTGAAACATGATGACATAACCATGTTATTACAATAATAATCCTATCTTTTGAATAAAAGAAGTTTTGAGTGTTAAAATACTCTTCTGGAAACTTTCGACCCATTTAACAAATTTCCTTGTAAGCCAGTATTTTTATCTTTCCCTTTTGACCAAAAATAACCAATTCATAAATAAATGGGTTGAAACTGGCACCTCTACTCAAGACCTTAACATACTAATATATTATATAAATCCAGGCTGCCCTGCATAGGGTTGTAACAGATCAGAAACAGACTCGAGAAGCAATGTTATGAAAACATGAACCAAGAACCAAACTGAATGTAGGCGGTTTCGTCCCTGGTTCCTTTAATGGTTCTGTTGCTCGACATTTTAGCACCCTAAATTCCACCATTGTTCGATTTGATGATTTCAGGGTCGAAACAAGATATCCAACCTGCCACGGCTTTTTAAACTCGTTCAATGCACCTTCAAGTGCTTTCTCAGCTTTATCCCATGTTTCCAGATCTCCGAGATATTTCTCAGGCCTCTATAAGACATAACAATGTAAATTAGGATGAAACTTATCGCGAAGGTATCTGATTTCATAGCATACAATAGCAGATATATGAATCATGGCAGATTTCAAACAATCACTTAGTAACACATATTTTCGCTTTTATGTGTTTATTTCTTTTTTGTAAACTTGACAAACGTCAAATGGTTTATTGAAAAGATAAACCAAAGCACTACATGGAATGCAAGTATCACTAGCATTAGATGTGGCAGATTCAACTTCGACCCATTCAATTATGAATAGGTCGATTCGTGTTACTTTAAACTTTAACAGTTACGTTAAAAAAAAACTAGTTTAAAAGGGAACCTGTCAAACAGGTCATAAGATCCAAACGATATTTTTAATGCATAATAACTTACAAAATCATGCTTCAAATTCTTAGATAAACATTCGACACACTAAATATTCATTAAAACAGAAGAAAAAAAATGGTCAATAACTATTTTTTCAGACGACACAGCCAGACCATTTTTATCTTTTACCCAACCCGCCCATTTTGCCACCTCTTATTAGCATAACGTTTATAGTTATACCAAGTAAGCTATAGACGATATGCAACAAAATAGGACTAGATACACGTACTGTTGATAGCTTTAGTTCATAGGTGAAACCAAATACACCATACGCGTAATCGATGAATTTTAACACACTCTTTACTTCATCTTTTATCTGTATATCAAGAAAAATGTCAAAGACACTTACAAAGGAGAATTGGAGAGCTACTAATGGTGAGGAAATCTAATCTCACCTGGGATTCTCTACAGAAAATATGAGCGTCATCCTAAGAAAAACACAAGACAGTTTAGATAGGAAGAATAACACAAGCAATTTATGATAAAAAGAAGTTACAGATTATCAGGTAAAGGAAAATGAGCAAACTAGATTGCTAGGAGCATGCTTAAAAAAAAGTGTTTCTTAATCCGATTTAGTTGGATGTAGAAAATCAAGACCATAACAGTTTAATCTGACAAGAAGCTAACAAAAAAGAACAGATAATGCATACCTGCTGAAACCTTCGAACACGAGTCAAACCGGTCAATGCACCGCTGGCTTCATTACGATGCAGAACTCCAAAGTCAGCTAAACGAAGCGGTAGCTCTGTAAAAATGAAAACAACGCAAGTTTCAATAGCTTTTAGGATTTACCACAACCTGTTGATGCTAAGCCCAGCTAGAGGTGTCAAGATGGGCGAGCAGAGTATCAGGTCAAAGCGGGTTCAGGTTGAAAATATTATTTCTTACCCTGCAACACTTAATTGTCTTCTTTAGAACAGTTAATGTTTTAATTTTGATTAAAAGGGCGATGATATTTCAAAGACATAACCAAACTTTTAAAACAATTTATAAGGTTATATGTATTGAAAATAGACTTTGGGCAACTTTCAACCCTCTGTTCAATCAATTTCACAACATTGTTATAATTAATAGAAATGTAAGCATGAAAACAACATAGATAAACATATGTAAAAAACTGACCCCTATAAGAACGAACTCTATAATCAAACATCAAGCAATGTCCTGGACAATTCATTGGCTTAAGCCCGAACTCCTGCTTTTCTATCTGCATACAATGTCATGCAACAACATTAAACTTCATCTAAAAGTTTATTGACAAAAGCCACTTATACATTTGTCCAGAAGAAAGAAAGCACAAATATGTGTATTTGATTATTAACACTAACCAAAGTCATACAAGCAAACATTCAAAACACAAATGGAATTGAAATTACCATAATTACCACAATACCACCCATAGAACCACACCAGTTGTTCATCATCTAAGCGAATATTTAATTTCAACAGATATAACATTATGTGATTGCCATAGCACCATTCAAGGTAAGAGGCTTACATCAAATACAAACATGTTCTCCTTGTAATTCGCAGCATGACCTGAAGTTTCCCACAGTTGCATGTTGTACAT
>JAOEHQ010028549.1:0-13532 GCA_025447715.1 Asclepias incarnata
GGAGGCGGTTTTAACCTGCTATTTGCAGGACCTCCACACCCCTCCTTATGGAAAATACCTTTGGGATGTAAACCCCAGGCTCGAACTTGAGACCTATGGTAACCTCACCCCCGGGACCCCACATAATGAATGATTAAAAAGCCTCTGACCAACTCACCTAAGTGAGTTGGTTTTATAAGAAACTATCTAACATAACAACTCTATTCATCCATCCTTCCTAATTATTATTCTTCGAGTATTCATTTGTGTTGAGCAGAGAAAAGACTGTCTACATCTTACCTCCCTCATACCCCGCTTCGACAAGGATTGGATACTGTTGTTGTTGTTGTATTCATTTATGTTGAGGTTCATTACAAGCCTTGGTCCAAAAAAAACTTCAAAAGAGTCACCACACAAGATAAAACACACATGTGAGTATGTGACCCATGTCAACCACCTTGTCCGTTACCTATTGACAGCTCCATCGCTCCATCTTCAAAATACCAACATCTTACAACAAGCATATGCTCTTTATAAACCACCAACAAAAAATATTATCCCCCACAAATTTCTTCCTCTCAACCATTCACTCTCAAGAAAGAATATCCCTTTAATCCAAATACACAAATCCCTTTGATTCCCTTTTCCAAATTTCCTAAATAAAACCTCCCAAATTCTCTAATTTACACTTCACCACCGCCATCATCATCATGCCAACACCATCACTTTCTTTAAATTTATCACCTCAATCTTCAAGAATTTCATGTTTTAATGCTAATGAAACAACACCCACAAAGCCAATTTGCTATAACTCTAAAAAGATTGAATCTTTTTATTATTTTAAACAAAAAACAAGAACACCCACTTTGAGTTATTCAAGAAATTCTTGTTTTTATGTTTTTGAAACAAAAAAGATTCAACCTTTTTGTTGTTTTAAACAAAAAGCAAGAACGCCGATTTTGAATTCTGTATCTAAAGACTTGAAATTTGTGGAAATTAGTAAAGATAATGATGATGAAGAAGAGGGCCCGCCTTCTCAAGTTGAATCTGAAGTTAATAGTAAGCCAAGGCGTATTGCTATCTTTGTTGAGCCCTCTCCTTTTTCGTGAGTCCCTCTTTCGATAAATTTTGTTATTTTTGTTCAATGTAGGCTTTTTATCTGATAATCTATTATATTTATGTTTCAAACTAACTACTAATAAACTGAAACTATATGACTAGAACGGGGTTTAAACCCCCAACCTTGATATTACAAAATGTTGTTGATACCGGTTGGCTAGAAGCCCGTTGGTCAATATATTGTTGTTGTTCATCATGTGAAGTTGTCTATGTTTTTACATTTTCATGTTATTGAATAGTATTATTTATGAGCCTGCTTAATGGAGTTAATGATGTTCTATAACTTTGGGAACTAATATTTACACAACAATAGGTAGTTATATAGGTTTTAATATGTTGTATATTGTGTCGTATGCTGTTTGTACCTGTTGTGTATGGCTAAGTTTTGTTGTGTACATATCACCCCTTTACAACTTTAGGAAGAGTGTTTGGATGTGCTATGTTATTTGAAAGTGATTATGTGTCGCGAAGAATCATAACTAGATAAACACTTCTGGGGATTTGTATATCCTAAATCACGAAACAGGGGTTGTATAAATAATTTTAGTCTATGGTTTTGATGATCAAGTTCGTTGTAGCTACTACCATGCTGATTCTTTGAGATACTTAATAACATAAGTAGATTTAGATCCTGGCATGTTGAAGCCAACATGAGCAGTCATGTTTTCACACTATACAAATTACAAATAGTGGGCCCCATAACTTGAATCGAAAGTAGGTCTTGAATATATAGTTTTTCTTTTTGATGGAACATGAGAGGATCCTAATCCGATAGAAGTAGGATACTGAAACACGAGAAAACATGTGAACACTTGATTTGATGAAAAGTTTCCATGTGTAAGGTAGTAATGAAAAGATCACTTGATTGTGTATTTTACAATTGTTGTGTGTGTTTTGCCTCAGACTTGATGGATATATTATGATTTTCATGTAATCTATAAAAGAAATCATGGGTTTCTTCAATGCATCTGATCTGAAGTGATGTCTATATGCATCTTTGTACAGTTTAAAGTGGTAATTTGCCGGTTCAACTATATGCTGTTTATTTGATTCTTTGTGTATTTTGAAGTAACACAACAATTGCCAGCAGTAAGAAACATCTTTTTTAAAGGTTATTATGTGTCTTTTGTGCAACCAAAACTTTGGAAGTATAAACATAAAGTTGCCCTTTAAGAACTGTTTTTTGTACCTATTCATTGACTTCTGCAAGTTCGTGTATTGTTAAGACAACCTTTATCCTACGGAAGAACATAAAATACAAAAATCTTGTTTTGCTTGCTAATGCTAATTTGCATATTATATTTACAAGGCACATTGCTCAGAAAACATTTGCTTGCAAATCCTAGTTTATTTGTTCGTTTTATACAAAACTTGAGAGGCGTCTAGTATTTGACCAAACCAAGAATTAGAATTACGCCTTTGTGTCTGGAAGTGGTTGACCGTTGACCATAAGTTGTAGTTTGCTGCATCTAGGATCTTCAATTTTGGTATGCATAACAACTTTTTGCACTACAATAGCCAATTTTCAGTTCTTTTATATTTTTAAACTCTACAAATTGATTTTAAGAGTATGTACATGCAGCGTACCGTTTTATGCCAAGAAAGACTTTATGTTTATACTTTTAACATTTATTTATTCATCTATTTTTTTAATGATACTGCTTAAACAATAAACATCAAAGGGTTTATGCAGGATGATTTAGTCTCCCATAAGCATATGACAATATATGCAATTCATGGCTAATGAAGTCGATTTTACTATTTGGTGTACCCCTATACACTAATCAAACGTTATGGTCCCTTTTGATTGTAGGTATGTTTCTGGGTACAAGAATCGGTTCCAAAACTTTATTAAATATCTACGCGAGATGGGAGACGAGGTAAGTTCATTATTATTTAGTACTGAGAACCAAGCCATTGAAAACTGCACGCGTTTTTTACTTCCTTTGTTAAAACACGTTTCCTCTTGTTTACTGTAGCTTCAACACTATTTTGATTAACGATATTTAGAGTTCAGCGACCAAATTGGAAATGAAGTTAAACTATGTTGCTATTTATTATGATTTTGCCTTTAAGTAGCATGAAGTAATTAAGATGGAATCTATAAGTTGTCAATGACTTTTTATTTCATAGATCATTAGTATGTTTGGTTTAACTCAACTAGTAAACTCATTATCCACTTGTATAGGTGATGGTTGTAACAACTCATGAAGGGGTGCCTGAAGAGTTCCATGGAGCAAAGTTAGTTGGCTCACGAAGGTTGGTTTCTTAATTTCTTTCGATTAATCAAATGTCTAAAATCCCTTTCCTTCACGGAAGTCGATAAATTAGCATCATATCAGGGTTTGACACTGCAAAAGTGAAATCTAGTTATATTTAAAACTTATTGATTCTTTCTCGTGCAGCTTTCCTCTTCCATGGTACCAAAATGTGCCACTTTCCCTTGCATTGAGCCCTAGAATAATCAATGAGGTTAAAAAGTTTAAGCCAGACATCATTCACGCATCGTCGCCTGGTATTATGGTAAATTCATAGTCTTGTATCTCTAATCCTTTAAACTCGTACCTTTTCTACATTCTTACATGTTTGTTGTGCTGATTATTAGGTTTTCGGAGCACTCCTTATTGCCAAATTGCTGTGTGTTCCTATTGTGATGTCCTATCATACACATGTACCTGTGTAAGCTAAAGCTACTTTATCATTGAATGATATGCATAATGCACCACCGGTCCTGTAAGAAGGGCAAGTGGTGATTCAATGCATGGTTTAGTAAAAAAGGTTTTAAATGTCTTAGACGATGTTCAGATGTGTTGTTATACTGCTTATTGCCATTCAAAGTTGCAACGATTAGTGTTGGATGTTTGGTTAAACTGATAGTGATTATGCTTCCTGGCAAAATCAATTTTAGATAATCAAGTAATGAGGTTGTCTAAGAATTTTGACTATAGAGATAATGGTAAAATTACCTAATCACATGATTTTCAAAATGCGCATCCAAACATCCCCCTAAAACACCCTTCCATTAACATGTTAAGGAATTTTGTGTACCTAACACGATATTATTCATAATTTTTAATGATGATAATGGAGAAATTACTATTTCCCATTATGGGTAACTTGCAATTCTCACAGGACATCCCACAATGCAAATTTCATGGGACGGTGATTGCATATCTTACATATGCATATTTAATGCTCTGGTTTGAGTAAGTTTTGTTATTTTGATGCAGTTACATACCAAGATACACATTTAGCTGGCTCGTCAAGCCTATGTGGTTAGTTATAAGTATGTGATGACTCTTCCTATCTGCTTGTGTCCATCATGTTTTGCCTACAGGTAGCAATATTGACCCATATACTAACGAGCATGACAGATTGGGTTATGTTTTATCTCAAACGGGTCAAGTGAAAAATTGCTAAGAAGCAAACGGGTCGAATGGTCCAATGGTTTGAAAATCACCTGCAACGTATTTTAAAGCATAAAACCTCCTAAGTTCATCTTTTCATTAATTTAGATTTGCTTTTGTAACCATGTAGTGTTCGTAAACACATTTATTTATAAATCTACTTTTTAATTGGACAAAAAAGTGTTTACGGGTCAACACAACCTGACCTGTTTTACCTTAAGCCTATTTTGCTCCGAATCCTCCCATAGTGCCACCTCTAGCTTCAATGTCTCTTTAACTTTGGGCTAAGAATTTTATTCCAATATTCTTCTCCTATCAGAGTTTCTTCACAGGGCAGCTGACCTTACCTTGGTGCCATCGGCTGCCATTGCACAGGATCTTCGTCAAGCAAGAGTCACAGCAGGTAATTCTTTGCAAAAGCCTAACTTGCATATAAAATTTGAATTTTAATAACTATGAGCAACTTTTAAATATGGATTTTCTTGCACAAAGGGTTGTTTGAACAAATTTTGTTTTGCTTTTCAGCTAACAAAATCCGTCTATGGAATAAGGGTGTTGATTCAGAAAGTTTCCATCCCAAGTTCCGTTCTCATGAAATGCGAGTTAGACTAACGTATGATTATTATTTCTACACTTTGATTTCATCCTAAATTTGGTCTTTGTACTCTAGATATTGTTACCGAAACCTTCCAACTTTCAAACATGTTATGAAAATTAATCAATTTTTTTGAAATCGCTATAAATTCTATCAAGTTATCAATTTTGAAAGTACATTGGTTTCATTAAACAGGAATGGTGAACCTGACCGGCCATTGATAGTACATGTTGGACGTCTTGGAGTTGAGAAGAGCTTAGATTTCCTCAAAGGGTATCTCTATTAGTATATATTAATGTTGTGTCGTATATATTGTGCCATTTGTTGTCCAAACACAAGTCAATTATCTGCCAAGGGTTCATTGAAAGTTATCTTTGTCGATTTATAAATACAGTGTCATGGAAAAGATCCCGGAAGCAAGGATAGCTTTTGTTGGTGATGGTCCACACAGGTAATTAGCTACAAAATTTGCCAAATTATAATTTTTTAATTTATGATATCAACTTCCTAAATTAAAAAACCTAAATTTGTAAAAGTTATAAAAACAAATATTTGAGAAACTGAAAATGCTTCTTTTAAGCCTCATTTCCCTTGAAGTTTTATAGTGAGTTATGTTGTCAACTACTGATAACAATGACCACATGGAAGCTTTTATATCTTTGAAAGGGTCAAATTTTATGAAGTGAAAAAGATACGTTCAGAGATACTATTTGTATCAATCAAGTGAAGTACAAACATGATCTTTTTGGCAGGGGAGATTTGGAGAAATTATTTGCAGGCATGCCGGTAGTATTCACAGGAATGTTGCAAGGGGAAGAGCTATCTCAAGCATATGCAAGTGGTGATATTTTTGTAATGCCATCAGAATCTGAAACACTCGGTTTTGTTGTATTAGAAGCAATGTCATCTGGGCTACCCGTGGTAGCTGCACGAGCTGGTGGTATACCCGACATTATCCCTGAAGAACAGGAAGGCAAAACCGGGTACCTCTACACACCCGGAGATCTTGAAGATTGCTTAAACAAACTTGTTCCACTTTTGCATGATGCCAAGTTGCGTGAAAACATTGGGCAGGCTGCCCGACTGGAAATGGAGAAGTTTGGTTGGCGGGCAGCTACAAAAGTTATACGTAACCAACAATATAATGCTGCAATATGGTTTTGGAGGAAGAAGAGAGCTCAGCTGTTGAAACCATTGCAAAGGATTTCAAAGATCTTGTTACCAATTCAGACACATATGAAGTTAAAGGCAGGTGATTTGTGACCATGAACACGTTAACCATTATTAATTCCATTAATTATGATGCTTTGTACGATATAAACCACAAGAATTTCATAGATGGTGTTATTGTATCTATTAGGCAAGTTCTGATTAATATTGAAAATATTAGGAATGCGTTAATTGACTATCCAGAAAAAGTTTTTTTTTTTTTTTTTTAATAAAACCAATAACAAACGTTTCAAGTTTGTTTCTTTCTGTTTAGGCCGGGTTCTAGATCCAGATCTCAAAAAAGTCTGAATCTTGGTTATGGTGGTCTCAAAAATGTCTGCATCTTGTTTATGGCTATGCATGCCTCGGCCATTAGAATGACGGGCTATAGTAGGTTTAGCCGAGCTAGTCTATGATCGAGTATGTTTAACAAAACATGTCTTTGGCCCGTGTCTTGCATGATCCTCCTAGTTATAACTATCTGGTTTGGCCTGGTTAAAAGATGGAACTAGCTAGTGTAAAGCATTCCATGAGACATATAATAATTTTTGGTTTTATATATCAGTATTGCAGCGAAAAATACATCAAGTTTTATTGTAACTTTGCTTGAACAAATCATTAATTTGCTCTAAGAAACAAATGAATCCTCTAAATAATAACCGAAATGTTACTAATTTCACTCCCCTCTCTATCAACACTTTGGAAGATCTTTCGGAGGTGGCAATATCGACTCATTTGGTCCGTTCCCGTTGTCCACCAAAAATGCCATCTTTAGGCCCCAAGTTGTATGAATCTCTAAATGGCAATGCATAAACCAAACGCCTGTAATAAAGGGTAAAACTATGTCAAAGGAACAAAAATGATAATGATATTATTTTCGGAAAAAAATAAATAAATTTTACCTGGATTATCGGCTCGGAATCGTATAGCAACCCATCCACCCGAAGGTACACCAATCGTATTCCTTTCCACCGGGTCAACAAGGTTAAAGTTATTTGGATCCACTTTAGGGTTATAATTGCCTAACCCCTTACCTACTGCGAAGAAGTTAAACCCATGTAAATGAATCGGGTGGTTTTCCGCTGCAATAATACTTGTATCTTGTAACACTAGCTGAACCGTCGAGTTATATTTCAACCTATAAACCTTAGTCCCACTACTCGTGGCCATATTTGCGGGTGGGGTTCCAGTATAGTTAAACGAAACGGGTGGGTTACCTGGAAAGTCAGTAGTGAAAACCCCCTTCTTATTAAAGTAATGTGCTTGCAATAAAGCTGTGGTGGGCATAACAAACGTAACATTGTTAACACCAGCCACTACCCTGCTTCCATTACCCGCTTTACAAGTCGGGCAAGGGTTGAGCCCGAGCCCGACCGTAAAATATAAAGAATGATCAATTTTTAATGGTACATTGGCTGGAAACTTTTTCGAGTTCAAGCTACGTAGGGAATCTATAAAGTTATTTGCCGTGACGGTGGAATTTTGAGGTGGTGGGATAGCTAGGGTGGTGGAGGTGGTACCAAGGGTTCCGGTGTACTGAAGTGTGGCTGTAGCGGTTTTGTTGTCGACTACAATCGGTGAGTCCATGAATGGGGATGCTGCCATCATAAACTTGCCAGAGCTTTTGGTGGCGGTGACAATGACATTGGTGGTTTGGCCCGGTGCAATAACAATTGTGTTGGTAGTGAAGGGTTTGACATATGTGGCGTCGACTTCAACCACTTTGAGCTGGTGGCCTGCAATCTTGAAGAAGAGTTCTTCGTTGAGTGCAGCGTTGATTATACGTAGCATGTATGACTTTCCATTTTCGACGCTTAACTGAAATCCTCCTGTATGCACAAAAATGACTCGTGTCAACATCAGAACTTTTCTTATATTTTTACGAACTTAATCTTTATTATTTGGTCATGTTAGAAGTTTTCCTTGATCGAAAAGCTATTGTTAAATTCAATATATGTAGTATACCTTGTGTTTGACAATTACTGATGGGTCCTGGATGGCCATTTATGGTATGTGCATCAGAAACATTTGGGGCTAAACCAGATTTTAAAGCTTCATTAATCACATTTTCTGTGTCTGATTTCCACCATTCACCTGCAATAAACACACATGATTAAATACCAACACTACTACAAATTAGACCCTTTTCTAACTCGAAAATCCGTTGCTATATTGGCAACTTTGTTTTGCGGTTTTCGTTACCAAGGTATTTGTTTTCGGACTAGATGACTCACCTAAGATGACAACTTGTTCAATATCAGGTTTTGGGAAAGGATATGGAACTCCAAGTTTAGGCAAAATGACAATAGCGCCATGGACGGTTGCTCTAAGCCATAAAATATGCGCATGCCAAAAAAGTGTGCCACGTTGCCCGGTAATGGTAAAGTTGTAAACATAGTTCTGTCCGGGCTGAATCGGGCATTGTGTTATATATGCTGGCCCATCAGCCCATCCTGTTCGTAGCTGTCGTATTCCATGCCTAGCAAATACATACAAACTCTATCATCTATTAAAAAAAATGGTGTAACCGAATTAACGTACATATAGATGGTTAAAAATGATCAATTATCCGTACGTACCAGTGGATGGAGACATTGTATTTGACATGGTTAACAACTCTAACAAGAACAGTGTCACCTTCTCGAGCGTGAAGTGTTGGTCCTGGGAATTGACCGTTAACCGTTACTATGGGCTTCTTCGAGCACAACCTATTCGCTTGTTTCATCACCACCTGCATTGTAAAACACAAGTTTCATCAGTCTCTTTACCAGTTAATGTATACACATTTGTAGACACTTTCATACACTTAGAAACAGACCAAGATTATATTGTACGTTCACATCAAAAATTGACATCCCGTTGTCAAATTTAATATTTTTGACATAAATATATATACTTATATATAACTTATAAATATTAACATATATTGCTTATATATATAAATGACTACACTGTTTACACTTTTATAAGTGTGAATACTTTTTAAACGTATACAAAATGTGTTTTTTTAATCATATTAGATACAATTTTTAGGTAGTGAATATTATAAATAAACAATGGAAGAGTTCCATTTCTGCATGCATGACAATGTATTACTACTATATATAATCCTTTCTAAAAGTAGCATATATATATATATAGTTGCAAGAAACCAATTAAGAAGTAAAGCTAGATTACTCAACAACAACAAAAAGATACTAACGTTGAAGTTGTAACGACGAACTCTGCCGTCGACCAAAAGAGGCAAGATCATGAACCCGACAACCATTAAAGCTCGAACCCAGCCGCCATTAAAACTCAAACCCGCCATCGATGTTTTGTTTTAGATGTAATGATCAAGTTGCCAGTGAATGTATTAAGTACAGATGAGTTATATATATATATGACTAGCTAGCCAACTCAACCTTATATATATACAATTAAGTCAATAAGTTTGTAATATTGATTGTTGTCATGTCATTTTTTTAATTTGCTGGTTATTAATTAGGTGTGGGCTACTGGTTATTGATAGAGATAACACGCTTAATTGTTTGGTTGCTTTCTTTCTTTAAACGAAAGCAAATGCTTGGTTAGAGTAAGAATTAAATATTTGTTTCAATCATTTCTTAAAAGATATATGTTTGATTGGATATATTTAACTAACTTTGTAAATCACTTACTATCATTAATAAAAAAAAACACTTCATTTTTCATGTTAATAACAAGTAATGATATATTAACAAAAACTTAGTTAATCGATATATTAAAACAGATAAATGGAGGAGGCTTTCCCGTTAATTAATTAAGATTATCTAGAGAGAATGTGTATTTGATTTATATAGTTATATGTATCCAGTCTAATCAAGATATCAGTAAGATAAACAAATAATGATATAACAATATTTGCAATCTTTTAAATATACAATAATTTAACATGTAGTTATTTAACATGCAATAGAACTCATTTAATTCATATGAAGTTCATAATGAAATATCAATTTTATAATGTTTTTAAAATGTAATACAACTATAATAAATGTTTTTAATTAGTTTTATATATAATGATTTTTCTGATGTACGTATATATATTCATTTAAAATGTAAATTAACATATAGTTTCAATATTTTATGAAAAAATAAAAGAGTTATTAAAAATATGTTGAAAACTTTTTAATTAATGGTGGAAAATTAAAAAAAAAATTCCTCAAATTGAAGGCTACAAAGTGTAATAGTTATATTTAAATTAAGTATTTAGTGAGATTTTTTCTTTTATGAAAAGCTAAAAAGTATAAATTTATAATGAAAGATAAAAAAAAAATATAAATTTATGAGACTTTTTCTATAATTATTAATATAATTAATAACTAAATTTTTTGTTTGCCCATATTTTCTAATTTAAGTTTTCAGTTATGACATATGCAAAACTAATTTTAGGTCAATTAAGCTTTTTGATTGGTCAATAAGTGATTATATCAATTGTTTTTTAGTATATATATAAAGATTGTTAACTACATTATTATTTTGTTTATAAATAAATATACATCACATCTAATTTTTAAGTATTTTTATTAATGTAATATTTATGCAATGCAAGTTTTTACCTAAAAATATCACGATTTACTACTTAAAATGTCCTCTATATAATATTATTAATATTTTTAATATATACTTGTAACAAAGTTAACAAATTTCATTAAATAGATGTTGCATATATACGAAAATTACTTAAAATATTTAAAGATAATCATAGATTTGGAAATAAATTAAGTAAAATTGTTGCAATTTATGGCTACAAATGTAGGATAATAACTAAATAGACATGTAAATGATGTATTCATGTAATACATATATGTCTCTATATACATATATGTAGGCATACATCAAAATTCGGTTCGGTTCGGTTCTATTAACCGCGGGTACTGAAAATTAAAAACCATAACGGAACTGTACTACACTAGTTTTTCGATTTTCAGTTTTTTTGGGTTTCAGTTTTTTCCGGTTTCAGATCAAACAGTTCAGTCCAGTTTTTCGGTTTTCCGGTTCTATTTTTACATCCCTAGAAATAGTAACTTGTTTGGTATCCCAACAAAGTTAAAAATAACTTACAATATTAAACTAAAATATATATTAAATTTGAGCATATGATGCATCTTAGTTCTAGCCCTTAGTTAACATAGAGTAATCCAAAAAATCCTACGTATGAAAAAAAAAGGGTAGTGCGTGGTGCAGTAAACGGAGAAAATAGTATGGTCAGTAACTAAATGTAGGAAATAACTATAAATTATTTAAAATTTAGGGAAGTAAAAAAGCTTTAGTTAAAGAAATTGCAACATAATATAGTGTCCTAAGATAAAGATATTACACCCTCGGTAAAGGGATAAAATAATATGCTTAAGAGAATGCTTAAAATTAAATGTAAGAAATAATAAAAAGTTTTTAAAGTTCGAAAGGATGAAATGAAAGTTTAAATTAAAAAAAGGGGACCATAATACATTGTATTCTATCGTGCGGGAGAGAAACTTAAGAAAAAAATAAAAAGTTTTGATAGTTATAAAATGTTAGAAACTTAAATTAAAAAAGTTGATAAGAAAGTTATGAAAGTTTGAGTCGGTAAAACGGAAATTTAAATTAAAGAAGATATGCCTAAACCCAGTATATGTTACCATGCGAGGGAAAAACCTTGTTATAAACCATGTTTTTCCCTCGCCTATTAGGCCGCTCCCTAAGGGCTCGGCATAAGCCCGACATGAGCTCGGCGAGAGATGCAAGATAGGCACAAGGTCGGCGGGGCTCGTCATCGTCTTCAGCCAGCGTGTTTTCGAAATGGAACGACGAGATTTAGTGGGGCCATGTGGTGTGTATGTGTGTATGTTTTATTAGTTTTTTTATTTGGGGATAAGGAGAAAGAGTGTATGTGTATGGGGGTTTAAAATTTTTAATTGGAGATGAGATAAGGATGAGAATATGATAGGGAGAGAGGTATTTTTGGGTGTGTCTTGGAGAGAGAAAGCTAATGTGACAATAAGGATGAAAGAAATATGAGGGCATGATAAAGAGAAACCTTATAAACAAGGTAATTGATCAAACAATGAAATATAAAGAATGTATATGCATATATATACATATATATTTACACATGTTGTCGCATATTTTAAACGGGTCATGACAAGTTTTTATGGATTTATTGTGTGTATAGTTAAGAAAAAATCATCAATTGAATATAAAATTTAGGCCGTGTAAATTTAAGTTAAATTTTTATTTATATTTATATTTTTGTAACTTGAATATAAAAAAATCATCAATTTAGCCATAAATTAAAATTACTCGTATTGACCTAAATTGTTTTGACATGACTAGCCTATCAAACACCGTATGAGTGACTTAAAACACGATATCGAATACAAGTAGTTGACACTCGTATTAGGATTTTAATATGGGTTAATAAAAGAAATATAATATAGTTTATTGTTGGGGGATATTATCTACAACCACTAGTTAGTTGAATTCGTTATAAAGTTGTTATTATGATAACAAAACAAGTAAAAAGGTAATGATTATGTTTTGACAGTCTACAGAAATAATAAAAAGTATATTCTAACTATATTGATTGTTACCTTTGTGATACAATGCAAGAAAAGAAACACATATCTTTTAGATTATTAGTTTTTTACTAGGAAAATGCTAAATGCAGTTCTTAGGGCTGCACTTAACATGCATAAAAAAGTTATACTTTTTATATCACAAGCCTACCTCCTAAATTTTATGCTAAGTGTACAACTATTTAATGCACCTTATATACAGCCCTTAGGACTTTGTTTAACAAAACCCTTTTTACTATATACAATAAACGAAACACATCAGATTTGAAACAAAAATGTATCGCGTGTCCAAACGAGAGTTTTATATATATATATATATATAATATAAAACTTTTATATAACATAATTCAAACCAATACAAAACTTCAATAGCCTCCGGTGGCTAAAGACTATACACAAACCAATCAATTAAAAGTAGGGGTGTAAACAAGTCAAACTATTCGAATTCGATTCATAAAAAGCTCGTTTCGAGTCGAGCCTAAACGAGCTCGAGTCGAATTCGAGCTTAACTGTTGACTCGTTTACTGATCGAACCCGAGCTTGAATTTCGAATACACAACTCGATTAAGCTAGTGAGCCTAAACGAGCCTTCATATATAATATAATAATAATAATAATAATAATAATAATAATAATAATAATAAT
>JAOEHQ010028560.1:0-13532 GCA_025447715.1 Asclepias incarnata
TCCACCACACTCAAATCTTCAAATGCTTCATCACAATCTTCAGGAGAAGCCTTCTTAACTTGCTTGTGTAGTTGCTGGTCATTCCTATCTGTCACGGAGTGAGTATCCCTTACTTCCAAAGGACAACAAACGGCTACTGTCTCAAAAATCTCCCCCCGCAACATTTTATCCATGACTTGTTTTCTTTGTGTGTCAGATAACTTGGTCATGGCTTGGTTCCACTCAGAAAAGCATTCATCAGTTCCAACGCTTAGGAACCCCATCAAAAGCCATCCTGCAATTAACCCCATCTCAACTATCTCAACAGATTCATCCATATGAAACCCCGAACAACCCGAATCCATATGAAAACTAAAGCCAGCCTTCCCTTGAAGTTGTTGCAACACATCTCTCAAATCTCTTTGAAAATGATCAATCAAAGTCGGATAATGAGTACACACTTCCAAACACACTGATTCTAATCCATAACGCCTAAGAATTGCACTCAAGATGGATCCCTTCCATCTAACCGCACCAAATGTCTTGAACTTTTCAAGTGGATTTGTAATTCTTGGCTTTACACGAAGAAGCAAGTCGAGACAGTTTCCACTGCGACTCCATTGACAAGGATCTCCCAAAATCCCAACACTAGATACAAAGTCAACTGTAACATAGACAGTCCCAGCACGACCTTTTACATCTTGACCAACGTCATCACTTTCCACTGCCACATTCACATTAACAACATATCCATACTTGAGACACACATCCTGTTTAACATCCTTTCCCTCTTTCTCAATACCAATTGTCTCCACATGCAACCAATTATTAAAACTAATACCATTAGTCTCTTCCATCTTACTGTTGTTCCAACCCGGTTTCCAAGCAAATGAATTAATAACCATCCATATAATATCATTCGTTATAACATTCACATCATTATTCATTAATACAGTAGTATCATTTTCATACTCGGTAACCTCGTGAATCGCAATTTTATGTTCAAGTATTTCACTTGGGTCAGATTTGTCGCTGAATTGAACCTTAATTTCATCCCTAAGTTGTTGAGGCATTGCGTCAAACACCTTGTATGCATGAACCATATTTTCAAATTCTACTTCAGTTTCATTATCATCAAACAATTCTTGAAAATCAACATCTTTATTACTTATTTCTTGAACAAGATCCGCACCCATTTTGGGGATTTTACCATTCTTGAAAAATTCATTGTCCTTCATTATCTCATCAAGACTTACTCTAAAATCGAATTCCAATTCTTTTTTGTAAAATGAAGATGTAGGATCAAATGGCGAAAATGAATCTCTTAAATCATTAGCATCAATTTTTAAAGCAAGAGAAATCACGTCTTCAACCCTATTGCAACTATATTGATGCCAATCAACAAATATTTCCCAAATCTCAAGTTTTAAACCACAAATAAAGAGATAGACACCATAAAAGTCACTAAATCCCTCAATAATCTGAACCCGTTCGAACCAATCTTGAAAATCATGACAATAGTCAGAAATTGTACCTGTTTGTCTAATCGATTCCATCTCTGAATATCGTGTAGCATCCATTGATTTGTAGACTTTAAGAGGAGAAGAATCAATGTTTGCTGCAAGAACCCGATCGGAATCTCAAAAACACTGTCGCCGGAAACAAAATGTCCACCGGAGAAGATAGTCGGAATCGGAAGCACGCCGGAGATCGGTGGCTCTGATACCAATTGTTAGGGAAGAAATATATTTGAGAGAAAGAAGAAGAAATATTCAATCAAGCTTGTTTATTAACTGACAAATGGGTTACATTTATACACTAAACACAGCCATAACCGCCCCTTACTAACTCTTATAACAAACTAATACAAATGTTACACAAATGACCCTCCTAATATCGAATATTGCTAACTCAGTCCTAACTCTTATTTAATACGTAACACTCACCTGTTTACATGTTGTAGTGTTTCATGTGAAATTGGATACATTTAAAAATACTTGAGCTATCTACATATAATAATTGAATCATCAATTGTTGTATGTTACTTTCTAGAACATGTTACTAACTTCCGATGATATTTTCTTATTCCATATTTGGTTTGTTTTGCAAATGGACACTTCCAGTGTTGCTTGGTTAATTGGTTGGTCTCTTATATTGGAATACTCACTTGGTGGAGCAGCTGTGGCTCGTGGCATATCCCCAAATATGGTATGTGTGTGCGTCTCTGTATGTGTATATACACATACATATACATTTATTATCTATTTATAATCTGAATGTATCTTTCACGCTGGACAGGCACTGTTTTTTGGAGGTCAATATGGGTTGCCGTCTTTCTTGGCTCGTCCAACCGTTCTTGGAATTGTAGTTGATCCCTCTGCTGCTGTTTTGGTCTTCATTATAACTGGACTACTGTGCACTGGAATCAAAGAGGTACTCTTTTGGAATTATTTTAATAATACCGTAATATTTTTTTTTGTATATTAATGTCATCATATTTTCTTTCATAATGACTTATACAATGATAATATGGTTTTTTATAGAGTTCACTGGCACAAGGCATAATTACAACTATAAATGTTGTAGCCTTGCTTTTCATCATAGTAGCGGGTGGATATGTAGGTTGGAAGACTCGGTGGGTTGGATATGAAATTCCTGGCGGGTAATATATCGTCTATTCCTTGTGTTTTACAACATTTTCTTACCCTTGGGAAGAATGCTAAACCACAGAAAACATCTTCTGAATCTTTAGGTATTTCCCTTTTGGGGCTAATGGAGTAATTGCTGGGTCTGCAACAGTTTTTTTCTCATATGTTGGTTTTGATGCGGTCACTAGTACAGCTGAAGAGGTAACCAGTGTGTGTGCGCATGTGTAATTCCTTTTTTTTTTTTTTTTTGATAACGTGTTTTATTCATGTTGTCATGACAGGTAGTGAATCCTCAGAGAGATTTACCTATTGGGATTGGGGTCTCATTGTTTACATGCTGTGTTTTGTATATGCTTGTATCTGCTGTTGTGATTGGCTTGGTTCCCTGTTCTGCGTTAGACCCTGACACACCTATTGCCTCGGCTTTTGCTAGTTATGGGATGAATTGGGCAGTGTAAGCATGAAATTTTTATTGGCACTCCAAGTTGATTCATGAAAGTTATGTTTCATCTTTATTTACACCATCATCATAATCGTAGATACATTGTAACAATTGGAGCTGTTACTGCATTATGTGCTGCTTTAATAGGAGGAATCCTTCCGCAGGTATGTATGACTTGTTTCTTTTCGGTAATTTTTTTCTGCATAAAGTATATTCTTTTTCTTATTACTATATATTCTGGTTATGAAACCATCATTTATAAAAAGAAAAATTGCATAAAATTGTAACCATTTCTGTTTTCTCCCATAAAAAGTTAAGAACTTTAAAAATTTGAGTTAAGATTATCCGACTGGGTTCTAGTCAAAATGATAACGTGGCAGCTGATGGGCCGATAAATTTGACAATGTTGACTTTTCTGTTTGCGGCACCTGAAAACCGGCTCACTTAGAAGATCACCGTAAATGAAAACTTTTTGAAAGTTTGAGCGTTTTTGTGAAGAAAGAAATCAAATGAAAGCTTGGTTGCCTTTTATGCAGTTTTCCCTGAAGTAAAACTGTAACACCAGTTGTTTGTAAGCAGTCTTTCATATTTTTTGCTTATAAAATACCACTGTTGACTTTTTCAGCCGCGTATCCTGATGGCAATGGCTAGGGATGGTTTACTACCGTCATTCTTTTCTGATATAAATAAACGAACTCATGTTCCAGTTAAGAGTACAATTGCAACTGGAATTTTTATTGCATCTCTGGCATTTTCAATGAATGTTGACCAATTAGCAGGCATGGTGAGTTAAAACTGTTTGTTGACTATGTTTTAATAATATAACTGTGAATCTGTGATATATGTCCCTTAGAGCTTTCTAGTAAAATGAAATAGTAGTTACTAAGACATTTTACCACTTGTCCTGCAGGTTAGCGTGGGTACTTTGTTGGCATTTATTGCTGTTGCAGTTTCAATCTTAATACTCAGATATATTCCTCCTGATATCACCTTCGTGCAATCACCTTTCTCAGAATCAATTGATTTAGTCTCTTCAGAATTTTCTAATGATATTACAGATATTTACATAGAAAACCACAAAGATCTTGTGGGGCATTATGACACTCAAAAAGGTGCAGCCAATGTATGCTTCAATTCTTGTACTGAGTTTCCTTTAAATTTTTCATATGCTAATCGAACACTTATTACAAATTTATTCGATTTCACCATATAGATGAAGGACAGGAAGCAAGAAGACGGAAGATGGCTGCTTGGAGCATAGCTATCGTTTGTGCAGGAGTGCTTGTACTTGCATCTGCTGCTTCAGCCAAAAGCATTCCCAAGTATGTCATAAATGATAAATTCATAATCTTGAAGTTGATTATGTTGTTTTCGTTCTTATATATAACTAACCTGGAAATTATCAGCGTTCTTCGCTTCATATTATGTGGGCTAGGAGGCACCGCTCTGTTGTCAAGTCTGACTGTCTTGACCTGCATAGATCAGGATGATGCTAGGCTCACCTTTGGAGAAACTGGAGGTATCATTTTATCTTAGTATCTTAACAATTCATAACAGGATGAAACATTTGTAGTCTTTTACGTCCAAGGCATTTCAATTGTACTACTTTATATGACTAGATGTGATATATGCATATTCCTACACAAAGAAAATGACTGCTGTTTGTCAATAGCCAAAATTAAGATAACTAGATCTATGTGGGCTTGTTTAAACAATACATATGACTTTTTTTAAACAAGCCCGCACTGTTGAAAAGTCATATGTCGGCTTGTTTTAATGAATGGAATTTTAAATTGACCCTTATAACTTTCACATTGTGACCCTCAAACTTTTTTCCCTTTTATTTTTAAATTTTAACCTTAAAATCTCTGTTTGACATTTATTTATCGGTTCGGTTTCGAATCTGTATATCTCTAAAGATATATACAAAGTTTCTTATCCATCTATATGTTTGAGCTAAGGTACTAGTGGGATTACATCTATATTAGAGGCTCTGGATACCATTTGTGTTGCTTTCGCCATATAACTTAATTGGATACTTATATGTTGGGGTAGCGATTTTTAAGCATCTACTTATGAAGAGTAGGTTCGGGTTATCTAATTTCTCTGACAAGTCAAAGGGGGTTGATTATAATGAATTGGGTAAACAGAAAGGGGTTGAAAGGCACCCAAAGGTTTTATTGTGGAATAAACCTTCTGAATCAGTTTTTCTGAAAAATAAAATCTAAATTAGCGTATCATTGAAATAATTTTGTGTAATCTATACGACACTAATTGTTCTAAAAAATTATAATTGTTGGGTCAACTGACCTTCCCGCCCTGTTTTGACCAGTTAATCAGTCTGCATGACCCACCCATTTCGCCACTTCTAGTTCTTTGTTACCATATATGTGTATAACAATTGGCTAAACTATGTGAATCATTGTGCTCAAGTGTTTGATATAAGTCTCCTTTTTGTTTGATTATTTGAACCATACATAAAATAATCTCAAAATGCAAGTTGGAAAATTTTCACAACAGCTTAACTTACTATTTCAATTTTCTTTTCAGGATTTGTCTGCCCATTTGTGCCTTTTTTACCTGTTGCCTGCATTCTTGTGAATACCTACCTTCTTATTAATCTCGGGTAAGTCTATCCTATGTGTTTGTTAATGAGGGAACTTATTTCTTAAACGCTATATCTCAAACACTATCAACCATGTTATGTTTACTCTTCTATAATTTGTTAATAGGAACGTTTTTAAACATGCAGACTTGACACTTGGATTCGAGTTTCAGTGTGGCTGGCGATCGGAGTGTTTGTCTATGTATTCTATGGAAGGAAACATAGCCTACTAGTAGATGCCGTGTACATGCCAATTGTGCCTGAAAATGAACACGAAATTCATGATACCATTTCATAGCATTCTTTGTTTGTACAACTTATATCATCTCATTTTGGAGGGGGTTACGTTGTAAGCTATGTGAATAATTATTGTTGTACTTTTGTGCACTGAAATCAGTTTTGTGCTCATATGAATTGACAGTCGAAGAACTTTACCATAAATTAAACTTGTAACTTTTTTAATCATTTTTGTGCTCCAAAAGATTTTTTTTATTTTTACCGTTTATGATTATATTAATCAAGAACTTAACTTTTAAATTCCAAATCATCTCCACCTTAATATCAATCTGGCTTAACAAGGAATAAGCCAGGGCATGCCATTATATTTACAGATCGATGTCATCCAAATGAAATTGTATGTTATTATTTTTAAATAAATATCTGCAACTGTATATACAAAAGACATGCATTTATTATTTTATTTTTGTGTATATACAACTTATGAACACATGTCACGACTTATTTTTGTCATTTTGCGTCGACTTATTAACACGCTTTAGTGGAGCACTTTATCCAGTTGTCCTGAGTTTACCGTCACAGTCAGTTAAAGTAATTATAGTTTTTTTGATTGATTGGCCTATTTGGTCAAAGAGCCACTACATACAACAAGTCAAGAACGATACATATATAATTTCATTATTATTAGAGATAGAATATTGAAAAGGTAAATTCGAAAATAGGAATAGGGAAAAGGTAATTTTAAAAAGATTTTCGACAAGCAAAAAACCACTCCATGAATATAGGGATATACACGTGATAAATATAAATAGTTAAATTAAACACATAAGAAGCAACATACAAGAAGAAAGTGCTAGTTTCTGCATATTTGTAGAACTTAAAGGGGGCTAAGTGAAAAACCGTCGACATACAAACAATTTCAATACATACCCTGAACTGCGAGACGCCTGTCGCGTATGAGAAAGTGACATCAAGAATAAGTTCCGGGTTTTTTTTGCTAAAACCACCCTAGATAGAATTAGGCACCATATACATTTTTAACAGGTACTTTAAAAGCATCAACTATCTCTAAATATATAAAGGACCAAAATCTCGCTCTAACAGGTCATTTATATTTAGATAATTTTTTTAATAAAAGTCAACTTTTCTCGATGTATATAAATATATAATATAATAAAGAATCACTATTTATCATCTAGAACTACTATTTAATTATAATATATTTATTTATTTCAAAAAAGCGAAGTAATAAGACATAAAATAGATATAGAATATCATTTTTAAAATAATGGTTGAAGATGCATAATTTTATAGGAAGGATCTTAATATAATTATGGGAAAAAAAAATTTTCTTTCAAAAAGACTGTTTTTTAATTTTTAAAGGTAACTTTTTATTCACATCAATCCCGCAAAATTTACCGAACTAATTACATACAAAACTTATTACACATTAAATCTACACCATTCTTCCCAGCCAAACATGCATTTCCTTGTTCCATTTTTATACCATAAGAAACTTGTGGATTTAATATTAGTGATAATTCTGCCAACATTAACCTGAATACCCATAAACTTGTAATCGTTCCCAGCCTTCCATAAGCTCAACATGTCACCATGATAATACCATGAAAAATCTTCTTTGCCCGTTTACCAAGTCCCACGTGATTGTGTATATCAACCATGTCTTTGAAGGAAAATACATTAAAATGGCTCGCTTTACACCAACCACTGATGTGATTACAAACTTTCATGGCCACTTCACACGACCCAAACATATAATCCACTGACTCATTCTCCTCCTACATAGCCCACAAAGCGTGTCTCTAAAATAGAAGTTCCTAGCCAAGAGTGCTAAGAGAGTAGGAATACGATCCAATGCCACCTTCCACATGAATATATTACACTTTTTAGGAATCCATTTCGACCAACTAATTACTTGCCGATTGACCAATATTAGTGTTGCTTATAAAAATAATCTAGTCATTCATTTTTCAACTAATTTAATCAACTAACCTCCTTATTTTCAACCAAATTAACTAATATTTCATCCCTAACTAAAAATATCTCAAAATTTTAATAATTACCTTTTACTTTCTCAAACAATTAATAATAAGACATCTTTCAACAATATCCTCTTCACCTCCATTATTAGTTGTGCCACTTCGGTAATTCTAAACTGACGCACCTCTGCGAACAATACCGCTTCACTTCTTTCATCACTTTACTTTTTTTATATTTTTTTTTATGTTTGTGTACTTTGAGTCTCCAAGACTAAGTTGCTTATAAACAAAAAGAAGTCCAACGCTAAAAGTAAAAGAGTACATATCCCCTATATGTTGATCTACCATGATTCTAGTCCTTTAGGTATTTTTATCAGAAGTCATGTCTTCGGTCAAGTCGTTGACAATCATAGCCCACCTTCTTAACTGGCTTGACATTCTTCTCCTCTTAACATATCTAAACTATCTCAGCCAATATTCTTTTAGCTTGTTTATGATACTTGTAACTTCTGTTGATTTAGATAGAAAAAGATTTAGATAATTTTCTTTTTCGACAATAAATCGCTTATATTATTAGACGAAATCCACTTGGGTTGATTGCATTTATTTGATATATGGGTACGTATTTATTTGAGCGGCAAATAATTTAGGTAGGGTTGGTTTCATTGTCTATTATTGCCTTCTTGGCACTTAATTTAGCTTGGGTTGGTTTCATTGCCTTCTTGGTTTTAGAGATTGAATAAAAAATAGTCATGGATAATGTTACCAAAACTTATCCTGGGACATGCTCGTTTTATTTTATTTATTTTTATTGAGTATTGTATATATAACGAGATGATTATGCTACGTATTGCTTCGGGTATTTTTTTATAATCTAAAAGACAGTTAATCGTGATATAATTTTTATATTAAAGCAACTAATAACACTTTGATAACAATGATCTAATTTTATGTACGAACATAATATATAATAATGAATTTATTAATGCAAATAACAAAACTTCGATAACAATAATATAATTCCTTACTAAGAGTTACATTAACCAAACAAAGACACATTGATAACAGTTATATAATATATTAGTATATGTGAGATAACAATATAACATATAATAATTAATAAAACTCAAATTCTGGGGAAAAAAAAACCCCATAAAGAGAAGCTAAAACCCAATATAGTTAATTTTTACAAAATAAATAACAAATGAAAAGTAACATTAACTAAAAATATGACTAAAAAAAAGCCTTTGATAACAATTATATAATGTTATGTACGAAGATAACATGTAATAATACTTTTATTAATGTAAATAACGACACTTCGATAATGATAATATAAAGCCTTACCAATAATTATATTAAACAAAACAATGACATTTTGATAACTATTATATAATATATTACTATATGTGAGATAACAACATAACATATAATAACTGTCAAAACCGATATTCCGGGAAAAAACTCTATAAACAGAAGCTAAAACCTAAAATTAGATATAATTAATTGTACAAACAAATTAGAAATGAAAAGTAAACACTTGTTAAAAACATGACTAAAAAATATTAAACAAAAAGAAAACCAAGCAAGCAAGCAAGCTGCCTAATAGCTAACTGCATAGCAGCCTGTCAGCTTCACTGTTCAATGAACAATGAAAGCTCACTGAATACACGATTCCATATAATCAGATTGGAATTATAATAGTAAGAATGTGATGTTGTGTGATTGTTGATATAGTACACCTTTACGATATGGGTGGTGGTGTGATTGTTACTAGTGTTCTAACTGTAGAATTTATTTTTCTTTAAATCGAAGTATTTATGCCAAGATTTAAGAATGAACCTAGATTGAAATTGAACATAATTAAATTGCACTTATTGGGAAAACACAATGATTTGAAAGTTTAGATCCTACAATACACTTCTCGAAATATGAAGGATATAATACAAACAATTTCACTTTTAGACAGTTCATGATCAACCATATGTCGATACAAGTGTGTGCCCATGTCCTTGGACCATAAAATCATAAATCCTCTCCTATAATTCAACATTTTAATACTAGTACAAATATAACATCCAAATCATTGACTTCTTGTGATTCATTTCTCCCCTTATCACCATCTTGTTTTTGTAATGGTGATTTCAACAACATCATCTGTTTTCAAGCCCAAAATCACACTCATTCTCTTCATAATCGTCGTCTCGTCATTCGCAACCGCTTTCGCGGACACAACCGCCACATGCGCGGCCATCCACGAACAAGAGTCCCGTATCGCTAAATGTTATTACGTAAAAACAGACGTTGGATGTGAGCCAGAAGGGTACATAAATTACCTACAACTCTTTTATTGTAACTTTTCCCAATTCCCTCAACTAGGCTTCATTGTGTTACTTATATGGCTAGTCATACTTTTTTATATCTTAAGTAGTACTGCATCCGAATACTTTTGTCCATCGGTTGAACACTTATCAAACACACTAAAGCTTTCGCCTGCAATCGCGGGAACAACTTTGCTTCCATTAGGTAATGGAGCAACTGATGTTTTCTCTAGTATAATTGCCTTTACTTCCACTAGTGATGGTGGAGATATCGGGCTTAGTAGTATACTAGGCGGGTCGATTTTCATTTCATGCGTTGTAGTCGGGGTGATCAGTTTGTTAATCACGTATCGAAAGAAGATCGTCAGGGTTGACAAACCAAATTTCATTCGAGACGTTGTTTTTCTTCTCGTTACTCTATCGAATGTCCTCATCATCATTGTCGTCGGAAGAATCAATTTATGGGTGTCGCTTCTTTTTGTTTCGACATATATTGTCTACATTTTGGTGGTCTCATACATGCATTTGCATAGCATGAAGAAACATAAGTTAATACTTGATGCTGAACAAGCAGCTGGTGTTAGAGCCCCATTGATTGTTGGCGGCTATATCGAAGAAGACAACGTCGTACATCCTGCGGAAAAAGACGTAGATTATGAAGAACAAGAACAAGTCGTGCCACACAATCTAAAGTGGTGCATCAAAATGTTTTTTTATGTAGTGAAGTTGCCAATTCACTTGCCAAGAAGGCTGACGATACCAGTGATAACTAAAGACAGATGGTCAAAGGCGTATTTAGTAATTTCAGTGGTATTGGCACCAATCACGGTGGTGTTAATTTGGAACACACAATTTGGAAATCTAGGAATGAAAGCTAGCACGGTGACCTACTTTGTGGTTGGGTCAGTTGGGATTGGACTAGGGATTTGCACATATGCTTTCACAAGTAGTACCATACCACCACAAAAGTGTTTGGTGTTTTGGTATGCAAGTGGGTTCCTAATGAGTGTTACTTGGACATATGTAACTTGTAATGAATTGGTGTCTTTGTTACAATCACTCGGAAACATCATAGGAATGAGCCCTTCAATTATAGGACTCACTATCCTAGCTTGGGGTAACTCAATTGGGGACCTTGTAGCCAATGTGGCTATAGCTATGTATGGCGGCCCTGACGGGACTCAAATCGCGATGTCAGGTTGTTATGCCGCGCCGTTGTTCAACGTTCTTATTGGTTTGGGGTTTTCGTTCGTGTTTGTGTCATGGTCAAACTATCCTGCTGCATATGTCATTCCAGAAGACCCTTATTCGTGTGAAACTATAGCTTTTTTGATGGCCGGTTTGCTCTGGGCTCTCGTCATCTTGCTTAAGAGGGATATGCGACTTGATCAAACACTCGGAGGTGGACTCTTGGTGATATACTCGTGCTTTTTGTTCATAAAGCTTGCAAGGGCTGTTGGATTGCTCGGTACTTAATTAATTATTCCGGATTAGGTTAGGCTTGCTAAATTATTTGTAAGTAATAACGTAAATGTTTTTTTAATTAGAGGTTTTCTTTATATAATTAGTGGTACTGTAATTGTGTGTAATCAATAATGCTAATTCTATCAACAAATGAAAAGCGTTAACTGATCGAAGTTCAACAACGATTGTTTCCTGCAGGACACATCTCAAATCCTTAAAAGTAGTGTTTAAAATATCTTCTACATTTAGTCAGACTTAATTGTAACGTATTACTTTAATCATCGATCTTCTTATCTTATCTTATCTTATTTATAAGTTGTGAGTTTGATTTGGCAATTTAACACAAAGTCAAATAAGAAAAAATATGTGTGAGATTCCTTTCGTATTAAAGGAAATGGAAAATGTTATATACTGTTAACATTATATATGCTGCACTCACATTAATTTTCACACATGATAAAAAGCCCCCCTAATGTTTGTGAGAGCAGCATTACATAACTATATACTGTTAACATTATATAAGTTATCCCCTAAAGGAAATACTCCGTATATATATAATTATAAAATAAAATAAAATAAAATGAGATTAACCAACATGAGCATGTGGATTGAATCACGGGAGGATCGTATCATGTAAAAATGATATGCAATGTTGAAATCTTGCTAAATACATCATTAAAGGCTGTAGTTAAGGTGCATAAAATAGTTTTACATTTACTATAAAATTCATTAAGTGGGCTTTTGATATAGAAAATATAATTTTTTTTTATGCACATTAACTACAACCCTTAAAATTATATTTAGCATTTTCCTATTTTATAAGTAAAAGATAGGTGTAGCAGCAGTAACTAATGGGATATCCATTTATAAAAAAAAGTACTCCGTATTTTGTTAACATCTCTCAACGTTTTTAACCGTACACAATATATTCAGGGGTGGAACCACATATAAAATAGGGGTAGTCCGGGCTATGGGTCCACTATATCTTTGTAATTTATTTTTTTTTGAAAAATGATGTATTTTTTATTGGTGCTACAGGTCAAATAAATATTGGATATCGGTCAATGTAAATAACTTTAAGTTTTTGAGAGATTTTCCTATCAATAAAACTTATAAAGATATAAATGTGCAATTAAATGAGAAATAAAAACTATAAAAATGCCAAAAATTCTTAAAACCCGTTAAAAATAGCCAAAAAACTTAAAAATTACTAAAAATCATAACAATCTAGTCGTTATCATTACTTTACGGCGATACACGGCTAGTGAAAAAGCACTTGTACTATGGGTCACTTTCAATTTTGGTTCCGTCATCGAATATATTCCTTAAAAAAATAATATGGCAACAACACATGTGGTAAATGTTATTGCATTCCGGATTGATAATATACCCATTGAAGAAGAAAAAAAAAAGAGTCAAGTAATCCATTAGATATTGCGTGCTTAAGTTGAGAATCCGGATTTTGCTTTTGTGACTACAAATACAAGTTGAAAAAGACGAATAATTTTGTGTGTGGTTCTTGTGAAGTCTTTTTAATCAAAGAATATGGTCAAGTGGAAATGGTTGATATCAAATTGTTCACCTAATAATGTAGGCCAAGTGTGCATCAAATTCTCTTGTCGTTGATTTATAAGTATTGGAGCTAGTGATTTACATTTGGATTAGTGGGGCATTCAGGTTTTACCCATAAGACGGAGATTCAATCTTTATCTATGTCATTATGAGGTTTTTCCTGGAATTGATGTATTTTGATGGGTTTGAACTAGGGGTGTAATCGAGCCGAGTCGAGCCGACACAGTGCCAAGCTCGAGCTCGACTCGATTAAAAAACTCGAAG